>JAKUCM010009256.1:0-13955 GCA_023374145.1 Lepidium sativum | reverse complement strand
TGCTCGAACAATCCAAACAAAACAGATTACATTCATTCTTACTCGATTCTGCGTGAATGGAACAAGTCGCAAAGTAGTTAGCTTGGAGCATTGGTATCAGCCATGGCAGATAAATCACGTCATCCTTCTCCATTTTCACAGTAGAACTCACCTGAAATTTCAAACACCCAGAAATTAATTTTACAGAAAATATAAAACCTCTAAAATCGATTTGAAAATGCTTTAAAAAAACAGATTGTGAAGGGTAAACAACCATTGTTGGCTTCTGATCAAAGAAGCAATTGCTAGTTTCAGAGAAATTCGTGAAATAGATGAGAGAAGCAGAGAGAGAGAAAAACAGAGATGCTCACAGAGAAAATTAAGAATATAGCTTCAACAGTTGGGTATGGGGTTTAGAGAGGAAGGAGGAGGAAGAAGAAGAAGACAGATGAAAGAATATTTATAAGACACCTCAAAGAAATGGTCGATTCTTCTTTATATTTACATATAATACCATGTTATTTTAAATACTTTTACTTTTTCACCCTGGGGGTTTTTTATTTAACAGAAACACCCAAAATTATTTAGAAAGAAATTAACATTTCTTATAGACACTACTTGTATTTGTTGGGTTTACTTGATAAACAACCATTTTTAATTAAAATAAAGAAACAATAAAAATATTATTACATTTGACCCTACTATTTTTATTTAATTTCAAGTCTTCTACTTTTGCAAAAAAATATTTTAATGATTATAATAGTCATATATTAATAAATTTATTTGGTACATTAGTAAATACATTTATTAGTAAATACATGTCAAATGTGGAATGTAAATTCAATATTATTTATTGTATGTGATGCGTGTCAAAAAATATAAAAAATATTATGTTAAATAATGTATTACTAAATAGAGATATTACATTTTAGAAAAATGACACGTAAGATATGTTTTGTCGGTTTTAAAAAAAATTTTAGACTTCAGAATTTATTTAAAAAAAATTATTTACCCAAAACTTTATAAAACTATAAGATAATTTTGATTCTCAATCTTTTGCTTATGTGACTTATCCGATAAAATGGGAAATTTTGGTTATCTAGCACTATTTTTTTTTCTTTTTGGGGTTAAAATCTAGCATTAATATTTTCTTTTCTTGTTTTTATTGACTAGAAATGATGACTTAGGAAAAGGAGGATATATACTGGTCCATCCATATAACTTGGTTTAATCACGTCTTAATTGAAGGAAAAGAGAACAAAACTATTTTTTATTTAAAATCATCAAAAGCTGTCTACAAATGAAAAATCTCTTATTAGTTTAAAATAGAGAACTACCCCTGGGTTAGAATGATAGACTTAATAATAGAGGCCAAAAGAACAAATCGACGAAAAACATCTGACAATTTAGAAAAGGCTGAAAGCTGCTCAAACAAAAAGCCCATCTCTGTAGTTGGGCCAATCAGAACAAGAAGGCCCATCATCTACTTTCATACTTTCACTACTCAAACATAAAGCCCAGTCCAATAATCTCACTCTGATGGCCCACTCCAAAATAATATTCTCAATGGTTTATCAAAACATCGTACACGTGTTTGGCTATAATCCTATTCTTCCAAATTGAAGCCTTCTCATTGGTTGTATGACGGTACACAATGAGGACTAATACTCTGCTCTCGTGACTAGATAATACAGTGTTCTTCATCATCTTATTGGCTAATGTAAGAAACAACGCGTTCAATGAAGAACACGTCTCCTATTGACTACTTTTGTGCACATTTACTTGCGCACAAAGGAATTAGACTATATTTATTCAACTCTCCTCCAACTTTTTTTGACAAATAAAATCCTTTTTGTAGAAATTTTAATCTTCTCTTTTTTTGTTCTTTTTTTCTTTCTTGTTTTTAATCTAATCTTCGTTGTTCTTCGTATCCGTAGTTTAAGGATTTACAATGGTGGAGGAATTTAGTTTCGATGATTTACCCTTCGAGGAAGATTTCTTCTTCGATTTCGATCCTTCACTTGTTACTGAATCTCCTTTGGCCGACGATTTTATTCGGTCTTCTCCGGCGATGATTGGAGAGATTGAGAATCAATTGATGAGTGATGAGATTCCGGAGGAGCATAATTTTGTTGAATTAGACGATCAATCGGTTTTAGAGTTCATATCGGAGTTATTCGTTGATTATCCAACAAGTGATTCTAGCACCGTTGATTTGGCTACCGGAAAGGAACCGGAAACCTCCGATGATTCTGGGAAGGAGAAGGTGGATAATTTTGTTGAGAAGAAGTCAAATGATTCCGGGGGTGAGATTCAGGATGATGAAGGTAAGGTGGAGAGCGAGATTGAAGGAGTCGATGATGCTGTGGCTAAGAAAAGAAGAAGGTATATCTGATTTTAAGCTTTTCAAAACAAAATTGAAAATTATGGTTTAATCAAATTCGTATTGATTTTGGTTTAGGTGTGTTGTGTTTTAAAACGATATTGCGAAAAAATCTTTGAAGTAATTTAAGAGATACATATGTGTGACATTGAAGAGGAGATATCGAGTGTTAATAAATGTTTATATAGCTTTTGAAGAGTTCCTGGTATTCATGTGATTTGTTCCTGGTAATCTTGTCTAAAGAGTTCAAATTCATGAGCTGATTATGTACTAACGTGACATTAAAGAGTGATTTGATTGTTGACATTAAAGAGTTAATTATGATGAGTGACGTGATTGGTTTTGTCATGTGGATTTAAAGTTTGTATTTTGATTGTCATTTAGATTGTTATGTGTTTTGAAAACAATGTGAGAGTTGATGATTGGGATGTGAATTGGTTCAGGCGAGTAAGAAATAGAGATGCAGCAGTTCGATCGAGGGAGAGGAAGAAAGAGTATGTAGAAGATCTAGAGAAGAAGAGTAAGTATCTCGAGAGAGAGTGCTTGAGACTAGGACGAATGCTTGATTGCTTCGTTGCAGAAAATCAGTCTCTTCGTTTATGTATGCAAAAGGGTAATGGCAATTATACTTCCATGTCGACAAAGCAGGAGTCTGCTGTGCTCTTGTTGGAATCCCTGCTGTTGGGTTCCCTGCTTTGGTTTCTGGGAGTAAATATCATTTGCCAATTCCCTCAACTGTCCAACACAAAGTGTTGTTACCTCCTCCGGACAGAACCAGAAAAGCTGGTCCTAAACGGACGAGGGAGTAGTAACAAACTATGTGATACCGACGTGAGTCGGAGATGCAAGGGTTCAAGGCCTAGGATGAAATACCAAATCCTAACCCTTGTGGCTTGAACTCTTTTTAACTGCTCCTTTGCGCATTTGAGTCGTAGATGAGTTTTATCTTCTCTTGTTTGTACTTTGGCTGTCAAAAAGTTTCATGTCTAATATGAATAAATTAACGGTCAATGTGGGTTCTTATGGTTTTGTGTTATCTCTACTTCAACTCATACAATCTACTTGATTATGTTTTAGCTTGTAAAATCCAGAATTGTCTTTAATTTTGTGGCGAACCTTTAGGTAATATTACTTCTCATTGCCAAACTAATCATTCACTAGGTTGATTAATAATCATTCTAACATCATAACCTGTTTCTACCAGTGTTTATAAGTTTCGTGCAGATTCAATGCTGCTCTAAATCTCATTCTAGAATTCTATATTTAAAGAAGAAAAAGTTTCCGATAATCTATTGCTTTAAAAATAGAAATTTTTATATTTTATTCTAAATATAGAAGATTCTATTTTATTTTTTCATAGAGTAGAATTTTTCTTTACATTTTTTATTTTATTTTAAGTTATTATTATTTATGCTAAAAAATTATATGATCAAAATATACATAGTAATAAATACTAAACAATATATGATGTAATGAAATGAAATTTTAGATAATTACTATTATTACCAGTTTTGTTATTGTCTATGTGATATAAATGAGTAAAATATGGTGATTTGTATAATAAAGAGATATTGTCAAAATTAGTTATAGAAGGACTTTTTTTTGACAACGTCATATATTATAAATGCACATTATAAATGCATAGAATGATACATCACCGATCATAAATGAATTCTCTGATCCGACGAGTTAGGAAATCCGTTTTATGATTAATCGATCTCGGAATAACTGACAAGGAAAAAACAGAGAAGAAAGAGCGCAACCGTAAGAACTCCTTTTGATATGGAATAAAAGATGGCCACTCGTCTGGTTGATCCAAGATCAGTACTACCGTCTCGCAATTTGTCGCGAACTCCACTTCCGTAATGTGTAGAACCACCAAGGATTTCATCGTCCTTAACACCGCTTCAATCTCCGCGTGAGTAGTGAAAGACTCCTGAAAATTCCTCTAGCCCCCATACTTTCTCCACTCACTGAATATGTGAAGCAATACCAAGTTAATCCAGTATATTGGTCAGTAGTCTTCCATGATGCATCCACGAAACATTTATAACTTGTGAAATCCAAATTAACTGTAGTAGGAAAAGCTAATAGAGAAGATCGGTTAATGAGAGGGACTCGAAAATTCGAATTTCCAAAACGTGCCAATGACCACTCTAAGTGGTTTGCGGCTGTGTTACTCAATATTCGTCTAGGATCCAAATCTATATTGGAAAAACATAATGAATTTCTCGCTTTCCAGATATGCCATTAAATCCAGGGGAATATGTTCACATTTCTATTATCCGACAATTTCCCGAACAAATAATTCAAATTATACCAGATCGAAGAAGCAGGAAAAATATTTGGCGCCGATGGAATGCAAGACAATGCCTAATCTTGGAGAGCCGGTGAATAGATGAATAATACATGATTAATAGACTCATGGTTGATAGTACATGTACATGATTTATAGTATATGATTAATACAATGATTAGAAAAAGTTAAAAAAATTATTGAGAATAAAAAGTAGGATGAATTATAGGAGCAAACTTTTTTCTATTTTATTTTTTTAAATAGAGTGAAAATGTCTAACAAATTAAAGACTATATATACTACATAAATTTTCTTGATATATATACTATTGATTTAGCTTTGATTTTAGATGTGTTAAGTCAACAGTTAATTAAAATTTTATTTGTTTAGCATGATCCAATGTCATTTTAAAATTAGCATTGTTCAATATAATTTTTGTCCCGTGAGAGAAGAGCTTCCACTTTTGGGCCAGTAAAGACAAATCGGCCCAACTAGAAAGGATCAAAAACAAAGCGAAAGCCTTCGTATGCATCGTCTTCTTCATTCAGTCGCCGGCTCTATCGATCGAGAGATATTTTGCAGAAGAGAAAGATGTCGTTCATGAGAGGAGAAGCCTTAGTTTCGAAGCTTGCTGCGCTCGCTAAATTCGCCGTTCTACCGGGAGCCATGGTTGCTTCTCTCATCTACTCGCCGCCTGATTTCTCCAAAAACTATAAATCTTCCAAATAGGTCAGATTCTCCTCGATTTCTTTGTGTTTCCTTCCAATTTGCTCGTTTTTAGAGTCCAGTTTAGCTATATATAGTCTTTTTTCCTTTGCGATCTCTTCTGTTTTGATATTGAGTTCTGTGATTTTTTCGAGTGATATCAATGATCTATGTGTGTTTTTGAGTTATCCAATCTTGAATTACAACTGAATTTGCTTAATTCATGGCGGTGGATGTCAAATGTTTATTAGTGATTGCTTCTCTTGTTGGATCCAAATTGAGCCTTTGAAAGTATATCATCGTAAAATTGCAGATAAAATCCAAAATTCATGCAAGTTGTAGTTTATGATCTTTGGTAAACTAGTTGTCTCATTTTGAAATTTGGAAGGGATGATTAATGAATACATTGCCTCTTACTGCAGATTGAAATTATCTTCTTCTTCTTCTTCTTTTTGATGCAGGTTACGAATCTCAAAACTATGTGAGCTAAAGATCTTTTTATCTCTTTTCAAAATTGTAATTTCGTGATTCACTGGAATGTTCTGAATAATGTTTCATGGAAACTTTCTCCATTGAATATATGCACAAGTTATATTGTTTTCGAGACCAGAAACAAAAGGAAATCTGCACATTGCCTTTTGATAGAGAATAACTCTTCTTTATAATAGTTGAAAAAAAGACAAACAAAACAAAAGAGAGAGGTAGGCAATATATAGAGTTTTCAAATAAGAATTTAGATAAAAGTATTTTCTGGTGAAAAGTTAGAGCTTTCATTCATAGACTTTGCATTCTTCATCAGCTGGATTGGTTTTGCAGAAATCCTCCAAAGGGTCTCCACTTCCAGCAGCAACTTCTCCTGGCCATTTACTAGCCACTAGATGAGCCAAATCAACTACTCTTTGGCTGCAATATAAACACACAAACACATACATAAAACAAACAATCATACATCAAAATATGAATCAAATGTGATTGTTCTTAGTTCTATATCTCACCTGTAACCCCATTCATTGTCATACCAAGCGACCACCTTGACCATATCATCACCCATGACCATTGTTAAGGAAGAGTCAATGCTTGTAGAGACATCAGAGCACCTGAAGTCAACAGAGACTAGTGGTGCATCACAAACATCTAAGATGCCCTTCATTGGTCCATTGGCAGCTTTTCTGAAGGCTTCATTGACGTCCTCTGCTGTCAAACCTTTCTTCTCAACGTTCACAACAAGATCGACCACTGAGACATTTGGGGTCGGTACACGGAGTGCAATACCATTGAGTTTGCCCTTGAGTTGAGGTAGAACTAATGACACTGCCTTCGCTGCACCAGTGCTTGTTGGCACTATGTTCAATGCTGCGGCTCTTGCACGCCTTAGGTCCCTGTGTGATGCATCTAGAAGCCTCTGAAGTATTCATTGCAAACATTTATATGTTATTACTTTCGTCGATGGAACTTGGATACACTCAAAAAGATGGAATCTGTGGTAAGTGTATTACTTGGTCTCCGGTGTAGGAGTGTGTGGTTGTCATTGTTCCCTTGATGATTCCTGTAATTTAGTTCATGCATAAGCTCAAATTAAGAAACCAGTTTGAACATGAAGTGAGCAGAGAAAAGCA
Source organism: Lepidium sativum (assembly GCA_023374145.1). NCBI lineage: Eukaryota > Viridiplantae > Streptophyta > Magnoliopsida > Brassicales > Brassicaceae > Lepidium > Lepidium sativum. The sequence continues at coordinate 6,976 of JAKUCM010009256.1, read as the reverse complement.
ATGTACCAAATTCTTCATCCAAGACTTTGGCAAAGGGTGCCAAACAGTTGGTGGTGCAAGATGCATTGCTGCCAAAGAGAGAGCAAAATGAAGCATGAATACACAAAACTAATTCTGGTCTCAATGAGAGTAGTCTTAAGTTCAAACAGACCTGATGATGTTAGCTACGTCGTGACCATAGTCTTTCTCATTGACTCCTACAACATATGTAGGGATGTCAGCACCTTTGGCTGGTGCAGTGATGATAACTTTTGAGGCTCCAGCTTGAATATGCTTTCCTGCTCCTGGCCCATCAACAAACACTCCTGTTCCCTGAAGATCACAACCATAAACCATTATATCTCTTTCAATTAGTTAAGTTTCTTATGCAGTTTGTCATCATATTTTTGAAGCTTTAAATAGACCATTACCTCGATAACAATGTCAATTCCGAGCTCAGCCCATGGAAGCTTAAGAGGATCTCTGTTGGAGACAACTTTGATGTTCTTACCATCAACGCTGATAGTTTCATTGTCCACAATTTTCACTTCAGCCTTAAAGGTTCCGAGCATGGAGTCGTACTTGAGCAAGTGAGATGCCTGCAATTTCCATCAATGTCAAATATGTTCTACAAGAGAGATCAAAAAAATTTAACAGGTACTTACGTTCTTGACACCACCACTGTCGTTAACCACAACAACTTCGAGAGGAGAGTCTTTGCGTCCGTGCCAACACCTTAGAAAGTTCCTACCAATCCTTCCAAACCCATTAATTGCAACCTTGAGTTTGGCCACTGTCTGACCTCTAACAGGAGTAGATGTCATTGCAGCCTAATATTACACAAACTCATCATATATATGTGCACATTCATATATAAGTCTATACCTATTGTTTCAATAAACTAATTAGTTACCTTGGGGGTGATTTGTGCAGCTATGGCATCAAATAAAGATGCTTCCCCACCGTTACTGCTGGCTCTAAGGCCGGAGAATTCAGCCACTTCTAGCCTCTATACAGTTAGTAACAAGAGAAACAGATCAAGCAAACCATAACACACACACAAACACAGAGAGGGTATTTGCTAGATAAAGAGAGTTTGTTACCTTGGAGGAGCATTGAGCAGGGAAAGAGTGAATGGAACTCTTAGACTGAAGCCTTGGTGTAATAGGGATTCTAGAGACGGCGAGAGCTGCATGTGTGGCCATAGCTACCAAAGAAATAAGAAGAACAATCTACGAATGCCACTGATCAGTTTTTTAAGCATTTAGCTTATATACTTACTTGCACACATCCTTTGGTTTGATCATAATCAACCAATGGTTCAAAGTGAAGCAAAGATATATGTGGTTATTATGTAGGTAAGATACAATGGGGATAAGATGCTCTTTGTCAATGATCACAAGTTTCTCAAGACATGTCATTTATTTTAAAATCTTTTGTTTCCATGTCATATTTTTCCTTTTAGATACTTAAGCTTAGAATCAGGATATTAAATTGTCTCCTCAACCTCAGAATTGGCATATGTATGATATCTTTCAACTCAGTTTTGGACACAAAAAAACCGAGAACAAGGCAGTCGTTTGAAGATAAGACTAAAAGTTGTATAAAATTACACAGAAACAGCAAACAAATTATTGGGATCATAATAAGTCATCACCCTTGTTTCAATCCAAATCCTAAAACAAATCACATTTCAGGCTGTAGCTTCGACTTCATCAGTGTTTAGAGCTGCACCATTCGGGGTATCTTCTGATTTGAGCTGAGAGGACACATCGTCGATTGCAGAGTTGAGCTGAGCAATTTTCTCAGCCAGTACCTTCCGTGTTTTCTGCATTAGAAGTACACAGTTTTGTGTTAATAAGTCAATATACTAAAAGAGATAAATATAGTTCATTCAAGCAAACTAGGCTTAGCAATATACAATAAACTGCATCAATGATTGTCACGGAAAGGGAGATACAGCGATTATTACAACTCACCTCCAAAGCCTTTTCCTCATCATATATGAACTTAGGCAATTTCCTCATGAGATCCTTTCGGTCTGCTCCAGCTATAGCCTTACTGATCTGTTTTATTCACAAAACTAACATTACATGTTGCCGAATCTTATTCAAGGGGAATGCAGACAGGGTTATAGTAATGAAGACAGGCACTAAGAGTGATCAACTAAACATGTAAAACAGAATATCACCTGTGGTGCATATACACATCCGAGGGCACCAACTATGAGTCCACCTAAAATAAAACCTCCAACAAATAAGCCAGTGCTACCTGAACCATCATCATCTCTGCAAGATTTGATGCTATTAGAATTTGTAAACAGTCGGTGTAAGCATAAGTTTACCATATGTAATCTTTCACCAAGGCCCAAAGATTAAAAACTAATAATTAAAGGATCACCTATATACCTGTATGCTGATCGAATGGTTAGGATCCTTTTGCTTCTAGGAGCAGAAGAATGCAGTTTATTGCAGCGATTCGATCCAAAAGAAACACTGACACATGGCTTCAGAGAAAAGCCTAGCATGAAATACAGCAAAGATCAGTGAATCAAGAGAGGATACTGAAGATGATGATGTCAACTGGGTTCAGAGAGAAACACAAATGATTGTCATTTTCACTAATATGAACTGAGAAAGCAAACTATTGTTTCTGTGGCATTGATGGATGTGCCTCACGATATATAATAGATTAGGCCAAAAGAAAACAAAAATGGATTAAGCAACAAAAGTTCCAAACTTTAACCTATTCAATATACTCTAATCTCAGCCAAATCCTCTTCAAGTTCTAAACTTGCATCAAGAAACCATTTTTAACAGTAATACTGAAAATTAGCACAAGCAAAAGAAAGGACCCTACATTTCAAAATCGAGAAGATGAATCATCGATTACAATCCACAGCGCCAATACCAATTAACGTTGAATTTATTCTATTGATTTCGTAAAAAATTAGAAATCACAGTAGAACAACCAATCTGAATCCTCTCCAATACACAATCAAGTTCGCAATACATATCAGAACTGCAAAATGCTTTTTTTCTTTCTAATAAACGATCAAATGTCAGAAAATCAAAGAGACGTAAAGAATGAAGAGATAAGAGTCAATCTATCGGACGATGATTAGTGTAAGGATTAGAGAGATCGAAGAGCTTTACCAGATGAAGGATGAAGTTGTTGAGTATTCTTGGAAAGAGAGAGAGAGGTAGAAAGAGCAGCCATGGATGGACGAAACTGAGATCCTAACAGAGCAGTTGGACAACTGAGGACGTTCGATGATATCTAAGCTTTCGACTCTATCACTGGTAATTATTTATTATTAGCCATTAAAATTTAAATAATAAAAATAATTTGAATTAATACTGAAAATGATATTCGATTGGTGATAGAAAATATCAACAATAAAATTTAGGAGAAATCAAGAGGAAATTAGTTCTTTTTTATTAATTTTAATTTTGTATCAACAACTTTAATTTAGTTTAGTGGTGGTAAGTGGCATGCGCACCGTTTGCATTTTTAAGAACTTGGCTAATAGGCCGACTATTTGTGACTCAGTATTGACAAAAAGAATATATTTATAATTAAAAAAACTAAAATATGAATTAGAGAAATCAAAACCCAACAAAATATCAAAATGAGACAAGAAAATTGATTTCAAATCTGATATATTTTAATGAAATTTTAGTTTTTAATTTTTTTTCTATTGAATATTTATTAGTTTATAATAAAAAAATTTATTCGATAATAAACAACACATCAACTAGAGTTTAAAATGTAAGTGTCCTTCCATTATTGTAGTTATTGTATTGTAGTGACTAGTGAGATTATTTTAAAATACGCATATATATTATTAAAAATATTTTTACTACTGCTTTTCTATAAAAGTTAAATATTATTTTTCACCAACCATATATCTTCCTAAGTTTAAGTGATGTTGCATCTCCACTCTATCATTAATCTTACGGTTTAAAGCATTAAGAAACCTTGTCATTATAGCTTCAGAATCTTCTATGTTAGCTCACATCTAAATATTTCCATTTTCTGAAAACTCTCTCTCATAGTTTATCTTGCAATAATCTTCTTAAATTCATAAAAGTTTTGGCAGTCGAATACGATTTCAATCGTTTCTCTCTCATTTTAAGTAATTATGTGAATTGATTTTCTTTTGAAAAAGGTGAATTTGGCCAATATACGTAGTTTTTCCCATAATTAGATATGAAACATCACTCTCTCTCATAGCATACTATGTACCAATAATCTCTATTTTACCTCTATTATCTTACCTGATATTTTTCCATACTTCATATCTAGACAAAATCAAATATGTCATACATATCCTCTCTCCTGATTTTCCTCTTCTAGAAAACATAAACTAACTGGTAAAAAACTTTGGTCTTCTTCTCCCTCATTGTTCTTGCTCTCTTCTCACTATTGGTAAATGTCTTTTCTTCGTAATGTATTTGATGTGTAGGGGTGTGACCATTCCAGTACCACATGTACGATGACAAGAAACATGTAAACTTATTACTGCACTCCCTCCATGTATACGTTACACATTACTTACATGGAAAATATGTTACAACATGTATAACATGGTCATTTCTACACTCTAATTTCAAAACATACTTGCATCTGTACCACACAAGTTACATGTACTCGTTGTTGTTGTTGCTAGTGTTTACTTCATTTGACATGTTTTTAATCATGCAAAAGAGAAGAGTAATTAGTAGAGTAAGCGTCACTATATCTTTTTCGATTAGATATTAATTACAATAGTATAGGATGGAAGTCTCTCTCTTTTCCAGAAACGCATACATAAGCATTATTTAGCGACTACTATTTAGGTTAGCTAATGGCCTCTATTTTTTTTTGTACATTTTTCCACCAATTATTCCGCATTCCCAATGAAACAAATCAGAGAACCTTTAAAATAGGAAATAAATTAGAAAGAAAAGTAGAAGAAAAAAAACAAAAGTAATAATAACTCACGAGATTTGTCTACACTTTTTCTACCATTTTCACATGCATGTCAACGATAACATCATCATTTTCCTTTGCTCTCTCTATATCTCTAACCCTTACGTCTATCTTAATTGTCTCTTCTCCATTGATATTGCAATTATATTGTAAAATAATATTAGAAAAAGAAGAAAAAAGATAATTTATCACAGATTAAGAAAATGGGTGGAGGTGGAGGTGGAGGAGACGAAGGTCCAAGACAGCTAGATCAGACTCCGACTTGGGCCGTCGCTACAGTTTGTGGTGTTATCATCCTCATCTCCATTATCTTAGAACTCATTATTCACAAAGTTGGAAAGGTCTTTTCATACACAATTTTTACATTTTTGTTCATGTATTATTTTTCTTGTCTTTAGTTTTAGAACAACACAGATTCTTGAACAATATATAAGTATGTAATAATTTTTTTCCCTTGAACTAGTTTTTGGAAGTGGCTTAATTAGATACTAATATAACATCAGAATCCACGCCCAACTGGTTATAGATTGCTCGTGGATGATCAATTTTACAAACTTCACGCTTCAAATATTTAGTCATGAATGTGAATGGTGTTGTCAGAATATCTTATATCGGTTATGTTTGTGATTATTAAGCAATATATAAATATGTTTTTTATTTACCTTTTAAACATGAGTTAAGCTCGTTCTAATATTATAATTTTTTCATAGGTTTTCGAGCGAAGGAGGAAGAAAGCCTTGTTTGAAGCTCTTGAAAAGATAAAAAGTGGTATATGATCTATATTTATGGTTTCAAATTTTTCTTACTGTTTTTTTCTTTGATGCAAAGAAAATTTATTTGGTTTGCATTTAACATCGTTGACCTATTGTAGAGCTCATGGTTTTGGGATTTATTTCTCTACTACTTACATTTGGTCAAAACTACATTGCGAGTATATGTATTCCTTCAAAATATGGCCAAGCAATGTTGTTTTGTCGTCCACTTGATGGACCTAGCAAATCTGATGATAAGAAGCTTAAGGAAACAGATCACATGATGAATCTTCTCTCTCTCCATCGTCGTTTTTTGTCTGACGCTGCTCCAGTTAAATGTGAAAAAGTAATATTTAACATTCTTATTTAAACTTGTTGTATGAAATTTATATGTTGTGTATATAATTCAAGTCGGTTTTGTTGTTTCAGGACGACTATGTACCACTTATATCACTGAATGCATTACATCAAATACATATTTTTATCTTCTTTTTGGCCGTCTTTCATGTAATATATAGTGCTATAACCATGATGCTTGGAAGAGCCAAGGTATTTATATAAAATTGACATATATTGTTTATTCATTGATCTCTTGATAATGTTCATTTTTCATTAACGTAATTTCTTTTCCATAAACATATCTAGATTCGTGGCTGGAAAGTATGGGAGCAAGAGGTCATCCATGAACAAGAAATGTTGAATGGTAAATTGAACTCTTTTTTTTTTTTTTGTCAACTAAAACTTTTTGAACTCTGGTTGTATTTATATCTCTATTTGTTTAACAATATGATTGATAAGATCCGAAGAATAGTCCAAATCTTATCTGACAAATCTGAACCATAATTCTCTGGTGGGTATTAAGTTTGATACCCATTGAGTTTACGTCTGGGTCGGGTAAAATCTAAAACATGTGTTGATACTCATTTTGACTCGAATAGTATATACACAATAGGCAAATAGTATATACACTTCTCTTGATCGAGTGCATATATTTAAACACTAATTGAAAATGATTTATTTTCTCACATTTTTTTATTGATATTTCTGAAGACCCTTCCAGATTTAGACTCACACATGAAACATCATTTGTTCGAGAACATTTGAATACTTGGGCTAGCAATAAAGTTTCCTTCTACATTGTAAGTGTTATATAATTGGTTAAGTGCTTCTTCTCTTTAAATATTTCTCATGAAAATAGTAAATAAGTTTTCTTCTTTTCTTAAGATGTGCTTCTTCCATCAAATGATCAGATCAGTGAGAAAGTCCGATTA
>JAKUCM010009255.1:0-20447 GCA_023374145.1 Lepidium sativum | reverse complement strand
GGTTCTAAGGTTAGTTTTACAGGTGATTCTTCGGGGGGATTCTAGAGGGAGGGTAGACTGTAGGTTTCGTCGTCGGGGGTTTCCGAAGAGATCTCGAGACGGGTTGTGTTGGGAGGAGTGGGTTTCGGTTAGGAGGTGGCTCCGGTGGGTTGAAGGGTTTGGGAGAGGTGGTGTGTCTACTCCTCACTTTAGGAGGCTTAGTCTGGGTTAGGTTCGTCGGGGTCTCGAGGGGGTTTCGTTGGTCGTAGAAGGGTAATATTAGGGTTTCGTTTTGAGTATGTTGGATTTCGCTCTTTGTTGTGTTTGGGTGGTGGGTTATAGGCTTTTTGTCATGTTTCGGATCTGCTTTGTCAGTCGCCAGGTAAGGCTTTATGTACTGTTGTTTAAATTGATGCGTGGTTATGGTTTCTGTGGTGGAAATGATTCTACAAGTCTTGGTCTGGCATGGGCGATGAATATATGGTCTGTAGTTTGGAAATGGGTGAGCATTTATGGCCATTCTGATAACATTATCTTCAGAATGTGCTGTATTGTGAGGATCCTGAGAAGGAATTGGAGGTTCAATTCATGCTTGGTAAATTGGTTAGGTTCATCTGTTGTGGGGACATGTATTTTAGCGAATCTTTCATACATGAATCGGAAGGTGACATGTATCGAAGGAGGTAGCGGAGTAGAGGAGTCTCTCAATCTAATTCTAGTATTGGGGGACAAGAGGGAGTCATTATTTCGCTTCCTCAGTCCTTTCCTGAGTGTAGGTCTGGCAGAGAGGTTAGGCAATATAGCTGAGAGTATCAAAACGAAATTTGCCTTGATATTGGGATTTAGGGTTGGCAATTTATGGTCTAAGTATGATTGAGTACGTGGGTATATCTACAAAATGTTTGATAATTGCATTGAGGTGTCCCACGGTTTTGGTAATGTGCTTATGGTGTGTCAGTTGGGTATCTTTGGGTCCAGTAAGAAAAATGATTTTTTTTCTCGTGTGTAATGGTTGTGGATTGGGGTATTATGGGTATGTTTCTGAGTATCAAGGGAATTGGGAGTGAGATTGCGGTGAAGAATGTTAGTATTCTTTATGGCTCTTATCTTCACTATACTCGAATACAATTCTTTTGAGTGATAGGGAGCTTCTTTTTGAATTAAAGAAAGAAAGAAATATTGGCCTTTTGAAGCAGCAAGCAAACTAACACCAGGCATCCTAAACACCAGACGGAGACAGTAAAATGATACCTTCTAAGGGTTCTCAAAGGATTGCCAACAAGCGCAAGCTTTCTCAGAGTAGTCATGTTTCCTTATAAATGTGAGGAGAAGAAGTTTTATGCTAATTGCTAATCTTATGATTTTATATGTAAATTCAATAGCAAGCAGATGATGCGGAAATGGTTGGTACTGTTTTCTTATCGTACCGAGCTCAGGATGCAATCCTGTCAATGAATTATTTGAAAGATCTAGGTACGAGAGCTTCAATTTACATGCCCCAGCTGGATATTCCTTGAGCTATTGAGAAAGCACAAGTGTGTAGAGAGTTAATTAGAAGCACGTGGTTGTCACAAGATAAAGGTTACATAATAAACATGTCTAAAAACAATATCGATCAAAGAAATGAGCATAATGCCTGATTAGAACGAAGATCCAATGTTCCCAGATGTGATAGGTCTCCAATCTCATCTGGTAGTGTTGAGAGAGAGTTAATTCTGGCATAAAGTACAGGAAGAAGTGTCAGTTGTGAAAGTCTTTAAATGGATTCCATGTAATTGCAAACAATCTTTCTGAATAAACCGTAGTAGAGAATGACCCTAAATAGAACTCCACAAGGGAGGAGCAACCGCCTATTGATGGTGGAACTGACGAGATTTCTGTGTGAATCGAATACAGAAACAGTTCAGCAACTACATAAAAGATATAACTTCGATATGACTTGAACAAAGGTTATGACAGAAGATTATCTCCTCAGTTTATGCTTACTGTTCTGATGAAGGTCAAGCCGGATAAGACGCGAAAGACTTCCGATATTCTGTGGCAGACCACCTAACATATTCTTGGCTGCAGAGTAAAAGATATTAAAGTGTGTCCCAGAGTCTTTCAGTATGTACAAATGTCAAGAAAAATTGAGTGTCATTACATGCATTAAGTTCTGTAAGCATGGCCCATGATGCTATGTGCTTCTCAGAGAGAACTGTGAGCTTGTTCCCCTGCAGTAGGCATAATTACATCTATAAATCATCTTGCTTTATCCGAACATAGCCTTAAAATACCACCGCCTTCTTATCCAGAGAAAAAAAAACTAAGTAGCCGCTTCAGACACTAGGAAAAAGTGGTCACTAATACCTCCACATCCAGTTTGGATAATTTTGAACAGTTCGTCAAGTCTTCTGGCAAACTGAAAACTTGATTATTTGAGGCCTGTGGATAACAACAATAAGCACACTCATTGCCATGAAAAAGGAATTAAAACAAAAAATCAACTGATCTAGAAGCAACATAGAACAACCTTCAAATCGGATAAGTCTAAACATCTTCCAAGAGATTCTGGCAATTCTTTAAGCCGATTGCTTGAACAGTCAAGCCTGAAGCGATCACAAGGAGTTAAATAAATGATGAACTGTGTGTTTTTAATCCCTAATAGAAGTTAAACCAGAAGAACCAATTTGTTGATGGAGATAACCTACTTGACTAGAGAAATTGCTGAACCAATTTCTTCAGGAAATTCTGATATCGAGTTGTAGGACACATCCAACGACTTCATGGCTGTAAGCCTATGAATAAGTTACAAGAACAAGAATTAGGACATTAACAAGCTGAACAGAGTGGAACCTAACTACAAAGATCCGGAAATACTTACTCCCCGATAGCTGCTGGAAGATTAGACAGTTTATTATGGCTAACATTTAGCACAACCAAACAGGCAAGGTTCTTCAGATCTTCTCTTAAAACCTCAATGTCATTGTGTGCCAAAATTAACTTCTGCAAATCAACAGCCTGCAAATATTGGGGAATACTTTATTTCAAGAAATTGGATCACAGGACTATGCATAAGAAAAGGATTCAAAAAATCGAGAAAAACTTAGTACCTCCCACCAGTTTTCACCTTCTCCGGTTGTTTCCAGACATTGATATACCTCTGTAGGTACATCGCTGAAAATTGAAACCCAAATCAATAAACAGTGGTGTAAGCAAAGACTTTGCAGCTCATACAGTATTGGTTTTATAAAGCACAAAGATCAAAACCTCGAACATCGAAGATACAAAGCTAAATAGAGAACCCAAAAACTTCACTGAGTCCTGATCAAGAGATGATGATATTCACATTCTAACCCATGTGGAAAGATTAAAGCATACCAAAAAAATAATCAAAACTTCTCACATTGAAACCAGCTAATTCCAGTAAAATATCAAACTTTCTAAGGTTTGCGCCAGAAATTTCCAAATATTAGTGGAGTCGATGACTTTCCATAACCAGGATTGCCAGATTTTGAAATTCAATGCAATCAAAAAGAGAATGAAAACTAAAAATGGATCTAACCGGAGAGAGCGATTGGAAAGATTAAGCGAACCAGATGTTCGAGCAGCCTTCAGAATCCGATCCATTAACACAAACACGCGTACTCTCGCTCTTCAACTTCTCCGTTGATCGGAGATGAAATGTTCTTATTACAGTACTACTATTGTTTCTGAAAGTTTTTTGCTTTAAGATAAATTTACCTCTTTTATTTTCTTTTTCTAGAAATAATACAAAGGTAGTAGAACTCGTATTTTCACATTACTAACTGGATTTGTAATTAAAATTCATCTTTCAGACAACTATGGAAATGCCAATGCAAATGCCAGTTGTTTGATTCAATGAAAAGCACGAGGAGGACGATATAGTTGACAGGTAACGCAGAATCTCACTTGTACAGTGAAGCCATTCACCAATACATCTTTTGTAGCCGGTAATTTAGCATTTCCTAATTTGTCTGTCGATTTGATGATAACATTAGGCGGTTCTTTGTTCCTTGAGATAATCCCCCAGGGTCTCTCGATGATGTCAAAAAAAGGAAAGTGAAAGCCTGCATACAAAGACAAAGTTAGAGAGTCAAGAATTTGACTCTATATATGACTTGGCTTACAAAGTAAACACAATGAAAATGCTTATACCAAGATTGTGAGCAAAATTGCACCCATTAAACTCAGAGAATGGAAGAAAACTTGGCGATCTCTGATCAAAAAAAGCCATCCTGATGCAGAAAATGACAGCTGGTGCTCCTATCATACATACGGTCAAAAGAATCGAAGATGCGTCTGGACCAAACACAAATCTTCCCCCACAGTAAAATTTCTGAAATACCAAACAATTGAAGAACTCAACTTGTGACTACGATTTCGTATAGATAGCAATTAGGGTATTTGCTCTTGCTCTAATCATGTGTGAAACACAATACACAGGACTCTTAAGTTTAATTCAATTTAAAAGGCTAAAACTTTTATGGAGAGGACATGTTCTTCAAATAAGAATCTTACATTGCTGCCTGGCCAGACTTCGTAGATCCTTTTTCGTTGAGGATTATGAGAAGACATGGCATTGAACTTTGAGGGATGAAATTGACACAAATGTTGTTGGATTTTCTATAATCTCAGAATCAGCGACCAAACGCCTACAGCTTCATCTCAAAACCCTACGGCCGATTGTTCTTTCCGATCTTCTCCTTTCTTCGTCATCTGAGTATGGATTCTATTTGAGAAACCCGTTTCTCTCTCCTTCCCCTTCTCTTGAGGAATTGTCTTAGAAATTGTCTCAGAACCATTATCTAGAAGATGGGTCTCAAAACCCACCAATTTACCAATTTACCTCTGCGAAATTCGCACAAACTAGAGGAAAATCAATTTAACCGGGTCCAAATCAATTAAACCGGACCGAAATCAATTGAATCCGACCCAATGACCCAAACCCGACCCAAACCATAAAACCCGACCCAAACCTTAAACCCCGACCCAAACCCGACCTAAACCCTAAACCCCGACCCAAACCCATAGACCCGACCCAAATCGACTCCACTAAACCCTAAATTCGCGAATTCAACTCTCCCACTCTCCCTCTCTTTAATTTTTCGCGATTCTTCTCACAAACCTCCAAAAATTCAAACTCCCATTTGATCTTTCGGCAAACTAGTCAAACTATGTACAACTTCGCGAAGTTTCTCAACCAAACTCGGGATCTCCCTTTGATTTCACAAGTATCTCAACCAAACTCATCTCCAATCGAAGGTAAACCTTCCTTATTGGTTTCAGTTCCTATCTTTGCTCTTCCCATATGCTTTTATCCATTTCGCTGTTGCTTTTTGGTGTGGAGTTTAAAATTTGGAAGGAAGAGTTTATTTCGTTTCACAGTTCCTCACACGCTCTTGTAATGCAAAAATTGGAAGAGTCCATTTCGTTTATAATTTGTGTAATTAAACAAGCAAATCAACCATATCTCCATAACCGATCAGTTCATCATGAAACTCTATGGTACAGAGGAGAAGCTCATATATATAGGATTGCGTTTTTTTGTATATGATTCATTTCGATTTCGATTTTGAGGTTCAAGTAGTTGATGATGATTCATTCGATTTTGGTTATATTTTTTCTTGCAGTGATGGTTAGATCAAGAGGAGGTTCGAGCAGTGGAGGCAGTGATAGAGGACATAGGGAAGATGAACCGATGGATGACATATTCATCGAAGACAGAATGGTAAGTATAACTAGTATAACTTGCTAGTTATACTTTTTTTTAAGTAAAACTAGTACAACTAGCAAGTTATACTCTGTCGTAATACTAGTATAACTTGCTAGTTATACTATATTTTTCGTAAAACTAGTACAACTATGTAGTTATATTGTGGTGTTAATTGCTGAAAATATGTGTGTGTTTTTCATGATGAAGAACCGACTGCCCAGCTCCCTACCGGGATGTACTTCACTTCAACGGAGTACACCAAAAAGGTCAAGATCTCCACTCGTTGCTATGTAAAGCAAACGAAGGAGTTTTTCGAGGGGTTGCAGCCTCCACTGACTGATGTGGAGTGGGCGTGGTTCGAGAATCACCCGCAGTTCCGGCATATATTCCATATGCCGATGGGGAAAAACCACATGAGCATGAGCATGTGGATGTTGGTTCTTCGAACCGCTCGGACGGAGACCAACTGAGAAGTTTGGTTTATTGTCAACGGTGTCCCGGTTCGGTATAAGCTTAGAGAGCATGCGTTGATCTCTGGGTTAAACTGTCAGATGTATGAGACGACAGATTTCCGGGAAACAGCTGGTAGTATGCGGTTCAAGAGGAACTATATAGGGCATTTGGGGAGGAATGTCAGGAAGGAGGATGTGGAGAATATTCTGGTGAATTGGGGACCTCTTACTCAGGACGACAAACGGTTGAAGATGTTAGTCCTGTACTTCCTGTGCCATGTCATCCACTTGCCAACCAAGGGCGGAACAGATGCAACGCCGATCGATGAGGGTTGTGGATGATTTGGATTACTGCTACAGGTTTCCTTGGGGCAGATGGACATTCGAAAATATGCTCCACGAGATCGAGCATACAATGAACCATTTTGGAGGCACGGTCTCGGGTACAACTTGGGCAATCCCTGGTTTTGTACTTCCACTTGAGGTTAGTTTACATTTATTATTTTATGATATATAATTATTTTGTGGTGTTTCTGACATTTCCGCATATGTTTTTGGTTGTAGGCTTTTGAGTCAATACCGACGTTGTACAGTAATTGCCGAAAGGCAATTCCAGACGCAGACCCAAGTTGTCCTCGGATGTGCATGTCCCAGTTCCAGCAACCGAACATGAGAGGATATTCATTCCCAACAATCAACAAACTCCTGGATAAAAATATGGTTAGTTAATGATTGTTGGTTCAACTATGTAGTTATACTTTATAGTAATACTAGTATAACTTGCTAGTTATACTATATTTTTCGTAAAACTAGTACAACTAGCAAGTTATACTCTGTCGTAATACTAGTATAACTTGCTAGTTATATTATATTTTTCGTAAAACTAGTACAGCTAGCAAGTTATACTTTGTGATTTCTAATTTTTTTAATTAGAGTTAGTCGTTGATTTATTTGTTTTGCAGGAGATTTTCAGTACCCTCTCTCCACGCACAGATGAAGAGCGCAGTTTGCTGGCTGAAATGACAGAAGAGGAGGATGATGAAACTCATGATCTTGAGGTTGAAAGTTGGAGACAATGTATCCGGTCTAGGAAGAGAATTATGTTTGAAGCAATGTATAACAAGGATGTGGAAGCAAGATTAGCTACTCCTCCTTCTGCTCCAAACCAAGCCCCAACTCTGCCTTCTGCTCCGACACAAGCCATGTCTCCGCCTTCCGCTCCGAATCAAGCTGAGGTTGTTGATATGCTGAAGGCTTTAATAGACGAGGTGGATCGGTTGAAGAGATGAGTGACATTGCTGGAACAGGTATAACTAGTATAACTTGTATTAAAAGTATAACTTGTATTAACTAGTATAACTAGTATAACTGTTCATATTCAGGGTGCTGGGAATGCTGCTAGTGGTGATAACGAACCTCTCGATGGTGATGTACCTGCTCAATCTGCAACCGTTGATGCTGCACCCGCCGTTAGCCAGGTATAACTAGTATAACTATTATAACTTGTATTAAAAGTATAACACGTATAACTAGTAAAACTTGTGTAAATGTCCAATTGTAGGCTGCTGGACGTCGTGCCGGTATTAGGAATGTGTACGTGCGAACAAGTAAACGCACAGAGGTTTCTGACCCAAGTCCGGCAATGACGACGACAAAGGCGAGGAATGTACAACTGTAGACCTATCTTAAAAACTCATTTAACATTTTGTGTTTAATTTATTTAAGGTTATGTTTATGTGTTTCAAACATGTTTAAGTCTTGAAGGTTATGTTTATATTTTCAAACATTTTTAAGTGTTAAATGTTATGTTTATATGTCTTAAACATCTTTAAGTGTCTAACATTACACGAAATATTATTATGCTTAAATAGTTAGACTAAAATAACTTGAATTTTGACAATCTTACAAAGGACCGAAATATTTTTCGACCCTCTCCACAAGCTTAACAACCAGTGCATTTTGCTCCCACATCTCCTTCTTCAGCATCGCCACCTCCGTCTTGTACAACTCTATCTTTTTCTCCATCTCCTCGATACTACATTTCATATTCTCACACTCTCCTTGTATAGCTTGATCCCAACTTATTTTTCTGTGGAGGCCATCGTTCTGTGGGTGGAAACAACATCAGTTTTACTAGTTATACTAGTTATACTAAACTAAACAACTTCAGTAGTTAGAGTACAGAATTAATACTAGTTATACTAGTTATAGTAGTTATGCTAAACAACATCATTTTGTACCTTATACACTCGACATTTGAAATAGATCTTGTTCCGGGCATGTTCATTTGTTCTTTCCACGGTGATAGCTTCACCACATGGACATTCATGAGGAATTCCCCTTTCACTATCGAGGACGTATTCAATTCGCCTAAACATTTCACAGGTTTCTTCCTCGGATTGGTCGGTGTCGTCCTCTTCTGTCCAAGACACCATGTAAGACATAAAAGAAAAGAAAAACATAAACATCATAGACGAATCTATAATAAAATCCCGAATTTTTTTTCTACAAACCCTAACAATAGAGGATAACTTACTATGGGACAAGAAGTCGAGAGATGAGAGAAGATTTGGAGGGGGGAGAGGATAGATAATCTAATAGACAAGAGATGAGAGAAGATTTCAAGAGATGAGAGGAGAAATGGTTGAGAGAGGAGAGAAAAAAAGGGGCGAGAGAGATGTCGGCAAGGGGGAGAGGAAAAAGTGAAGAGGAGAGAGAAAAGTTTTTTTTTTTTGTTTATATACCCACAAAATTAGGTCTGCACGTGTCCCAACAAAAATTTCAGACCTGGGCACCAAACAAAAAAGTGACAATTTTTGACCTAGTTATACTACTAGTTGGCTGTTATCCTAAATTGGTACTAGTTATACTTTCGATGATTTTGCATTACATTTAGTTTTACATAACCTTATAAATTTATTTTTTAGTTGTACAGTGAATTATAATCAATTAAATGGTGACTCTAAGTGTTTAGTGTATTTAAATTATAGAATAAATATATATTCGTAGAACTTAGAGATTCACACTAATGTTAACTTAGAAAGTCACACTAAAACTATAAGGAATAAGGTGGACGAATGTAATTAAGTCTAAAAAACTTATTTTAATTTTATTTTTAAGTTATATATAGAGTCATTCATCACTATATACACAAAATATAATCATCTTAACGTCAACTTATAAGCATTTAGTTTCATTATACATTATCTTACTTATAAGAATTAAGTTTCATTATAGATTATCTTACTTATAAGAATTAAGTTTAATGGATCAAATTCATCTTTAGATTACAATTACTTAAGTTCAAGCACGACTTCTTCTTCTTTAGTTTCACTAGTTTTACACATACACATACATTTTCCAGAGAGAGCCAAAAAGCTATTTGGAAATAAACTCGTTTTACTAGTTTCACGAGTTTTACACATACACATACATTTTCCAGAGAGAACCATAAAGCTATTAGGAAATAAACTAGTTTTACTAGTTTCACGAGTTTTACACATACACATACATTTTGCAGAGAGAGCCATAAAGCTATTAGGAAATACCCTAGTTTTACTAGTTTCACGAGTTTTACACATACACATACATTTTCAAGAGAGAGGCATAAAGCTATTAGGAAATACCCTAGTTTTACTAGTTTCACGAGTTTTACAAATACTCAACAAATCACTGATTCACCTCATCTTCTGCTAGGTATCTGAATATTGGCAATTGGAACCTTTGTCTCGGCCTCCTTACGTTTGATGATCTTGGACGTGTCTCTCCTACCGATGGCATCGTTTTCACTTTTCTTCTTCCCATTTTAATAATCCTGTCAGGTGGTTTGATTTCTTTGTCTTTGATGTAATCCGGAACATCCCACTGCGACATCTCGGGCACCAACAAAATAGACCTGGTATACGCAAGTGCCCACAACTCGGACCAATAATATTTAGAACAAAACTCATGTAACGAGATATTACGAGGTCGAGGTTCCATCTTATGGTAATGAATGAATGCAGCCAATGCATGGATACACGGATCATTTTCGATGTTGAACACTCTACAACTGCAACTCTTCGATTCCAAGCAAACAAAATAATTCTTCCCATCACTACCGACAACATCGAATTCAAAGGTGTTGAGTGCCATCACAATCAACCTCTCGGCAACAGCACATGAATCATGCATTATGTTCTCCACATATGGCACCAATTTGTTTTCGATCGTACCTTTCGTTGTTTCCATCCGACGATCACAAAACCAGTTCGAAAATGTTTTGAGGATTGTATCAAACATGGGTATTAGAGAGAACTTCTTTGCTTCATTAAACACACTATTCATAGACTCCACACTGTTGCTTGTGTCGATATTATACCTTTCTCCCGGAAAGACACACCTAGCCCACTTTTCCTTCACAGTACTTTCCTCCAAATAATTGGCTGCAGTCGGAAATCTTCTCATAAATAAACTATATTCACGGTTGAAATCGGCAACTGTGTACTGCCTACTACACTGCATGAATTTCCAACCAATTACAGATTTGTTGGTATTAGACGCATGAGCTCTCACATTTTGTGACATATGCCATATGCAGTACCCGTGATGGGCTGGATACACATTACCTATGGCGCCGATGAGCCTTGCATTTCTATCACTAACAAATACCAATTCGGAAGAATCTGGTATAACTGTCTTCAATGTCTGGAAAAACCATGTCCAACTAGTATCGTTCTCTCCATCTAGTACACCATACGCAATTGGATAATGGTGCCGATTAGGATCTTGAGCAATAGCAAAAACTAATACACCACCATATCCGTTTTTGAGGAATATTGCATCTACAATAATCACTTTCCTCAGCACTCTAAATCCCTCGATGCTAACTCCCAAAGCTATAAAAAGGTACTTGAACTTCCCATTCTCATCTACTTGCACATGTGTTACTGTACCCGCATTTTCCTTCTGTAACTCGTATAAATAGGAATGTATAATCTTGTAGCTTTCTTCCGGAGTGCCACGCAGCCTATCAATAGCAAGTTTTCTCCCTCTCCTCGCGGTGGAGTACGATATACTCACTCCAAGTTTGGTCTTCACAAGACCCATGATAACTTTAGGAGTTGGAGTGTTCATTTGTCCAGGAAAATCCTCTTGCAAGACACTTGCAACTATTTCTGGCGTGCAGTGCCTCTTTGTGCCACTACTCTCGCTCTGACTAGCCCGAGAGCATGTATGCATCTTTGTGTACTTTATAATCCTGAAAATATCCATATTTCTAATCTTTGATGCTCGTACACCCCATTTGCAGCCTTCTTTATTACATACAATCCACAACCGACTTGGTTTAGATCTTTTAATAGCAAAACAAAAGCTGTTGACAAATGATCCTCTATCCACAACTTCTTGCAATGTCTTCTTATCTTTAAATTCTTGATGCAAACTCAAACCTAAGCCGTCTTCCCGTTCCTCTGCAAACTGACTACTCTCTACAGCGGGTGGACGTTCTACATAGACATCACCAATATCCGATCTCTCAACACTAATATCCAGACTTCCATCTTCTGGCTCAATTTCATTATCTCTAACTGGTGGAGAATATACTGCAATAGCAGTTGCTCCTCCCTCACCATCATTACAACCAACAGAGCTTTGAACTGCTATCGATACTTGTCTCGATATTCTTTCCTCTGGTTCTTCCGATCTAGTTATGACATTCACGAACAATGTTGCCGTATTATGATTGTATTCATCAATGTAGGCTAGATAACCACACACATCCACATCATCACAAATACTCACTTCAACCTCATCTCTGACCGTAGGTCGGTAGAACCTCAACTGCAATCTAACCTTACTTTCATCTAAACCAAGCCTCTGATATAGACATTCTTCAATCATCGACAAAGTGATATCCTCTACCGCGTGCTTCATCAATATACAACTATTACGGTCGTTGCATTTAAACCATATCACGACTTTGTTGTTCTTAATTCCCTGCTAAAACAAACAAAAAAAAATGATTAAGTTTTGTATAACTTATGTAGTTATACCAGTTTTACTTGTATAACTTATGTGGTTATACCAGTTTTACTTGTACAACTTATTAGTTATACCAGTTTTAGTTGTATAACTTATGTAGTTCTACCAGTTTTGCTTGTATAACTAATGTAGTTCTACCACTTTTACTTGTATAACTAATGTAGTTCTACCAGTTTTACTTGTATAACTTATGTAGTTCTACCAGTTTTACACCACGTTTCACCCAGTTGTGACCATATTCAATCAAGTCTTATACAAGCCAAATTCAACCAAATAACCAAGAAAATAATATCATTTATGAAATTAAGCTTCTTCACCAACCCAATGCAAAAATGCAACTAAAGAATATACAATTGATTCAGTTATGTATAACTGGTCATAACCGTATAACTGATTCTAGTTATACTAGTTTAACTATCGCAGAAACCAACTTTTATCAACTCAGATTCCATCGATCATTTAGGCAGTTCTAAATCTATAAGTTTCAGCCTATACATTTACAATTGTTACCAATGTCAAGTCTTATTAGAGATAGATTATACTAAATAATCAACTATGAAATTAAGCTTCTTCATCAGCCCAATGCAGAAATGTAACTAAAGAAAGTACAACTCATTCAGTTATGTATAACTGATTCTAGTTATAATAGTTTAACTATCGCAGAAATCAACTGTTATCAACTCAGATTCGTTCGCTTGGGCACTTCTAAATCTATAATTGCACTATGTTTCAGTCTAGCCCCAGTCTATGTTACCAATATTAAGTCTTATTCGACCCAGATTCTACCAAATAACGAAAACAAAATTATCAATTTCAAGTTTAAAATTCAATTTGCAATTGACCTTCTTATGCCCAAAGTGGAAAGGCAAATCAACAATGAAGCTATGAAGATTAACAAACGACGGCAATGGCAGGAGAGGCGGCGGCGGTGCACGTCGGAGCCGGCGGCGTCGAGACCCCCGGCGGCCGAGAATGAAACCTATTGAGGAGGAGAGAGAAGTTAAAGGAGGGGAAGAGAGAGATGAGAGAAGAAGACTTAAATTTTTTTTTTAATAATTAATTAGGGTAATTTTCATTAAGGGTATTTTAAGAATATCAAATTTCATTTGTATATAAGAGATTTGTTTTGTATATAAGAGATTAAAATTTTGTTAGACAGGAGTTCTCATATCTTTGCCCCACCGTTAACATAGCCTTTCTTAAACAACGAGAGAGCCACGTGTCATGGTTCACAAATTCTATAATTGTAAACCGAATCCAAATAAAAAACAAACAAAAAAATCGGTTCGGTTTAATCTATAGTAGCCAACCCGAATTAACAAAAAACGAGATTGAACCGGATCAATCCAATCCGTTCGTTAAGAAGACGCAGAGTGAAGGGGACAAAGCTTATCCAGAGACCAAACTTCAAATGAAAGTCTGAAGACGAAAGTTTGAACAAGATGCCTCTTCTCTGCTTCAATTCTCCTCCTTCTCTCTCTTCGTCGCGTATTCTTCAACCTTCCCCTTTAGCTTTACCAGGTACGCATTCTTTCGCTAGTTTCTAGTCTTTACATGTAGTTTTTGCTTCGTTTTGCCAAGCAATTTTATAGGAAAGCTCCATTAGAGACACAAAACCGCAATTCCGGTTCCTGGGCTTATTCAGTTTCTTAGAATTTGTAGGGCATTTAGGTTTTGAACTCATACAGATTCGAGTAGGCATTTAATCGAACACTTGGTTTACTTCTAAATGCACTAATCCTTTGTGTTTGTTTTTTTTCTTCATCGTATGGTTATGTCAGTTTTGGGCCTTAAAGCCAACGTCATCGAGTCCAAGAATAGAGTCTCTCTCAGTGCTTTCAACTTGAACAGTAACCATGGAAGAGCAGCAGCAATTGTGGTAAAGGCGGCTGCTTCTGGCTTGGACGGGGCTGAGCCCGAGAGCAATGAGGAACCAAAGAATGTTGTTGCTGCTGTTTCAGTGGATAAACTACCATTGGAATCAAAAGAAGCTAAAGAGAAACTGCTTTTGGAACAGAGGATGAAGATGAAGCTGGCTAAGAAGGTGAGGCTACGCAGGAAACGTTTGCTTCGGAAGCGTAAGATGAGGAAGAAGGGTAGATGGCCTCCGTCTAAGATGAAGAAGCTCAAGAATGTCTAAAGAGATTACTATTTGCTGCTTTTCTTATTTGCTTTTTTGTAATGTTCTTTTTTGGGTTCAAGGATAGCTAATGTACTTCAAATGCAACCATTGTTTTTGGATTTAACTTCAAGTTGAGTTCTCTACTGAAGAAGCCATTCTTATACAAAGAGTGAACAGTCTAGTTTAAGAACCAAAAAGTTTGGTTTGGAACTTGTATTCAATCAAGGGAGAACATGCGAGCGGAAGATGAGAGGATAAGTGCAACAGAATCCGGAGCTCCAACACTGCAACAAAGTTTGTTTGAAAGAGGAGTAGTTAATCCATTATATCTATCCATATACTTTGGCAATAATAAGAGACTTGGTTAAGCATCTGACTTACCACAGAAAGGAGTGGACCTTGCTTGAACTTGTCATGGAATGAAAAGGAGAGAGCTTTCGGGTTTTCTCCAGGTCCTCTGATGAAACCGCTGTAATTATAAATGCATGTAGATTTGTCTAATTATTTAGACAATCCAAAGATATACAAAAGAAGACCAAGATCGATGAAATAGATAACAAAAGGAATTTACTTACACAAGTGATGTGGATACAATAGGTGTTCTTCTTGTGTCGTAGATGGCAACCAATCCTTTGTAATTATCATCACCTCCCTTGTATGAGACAGCCAACCGTTCCCCAGAAGCATCCCATGCTATCCTCTCGATTCCCTCACTGGTTATTCAGTTTATGAAAACCACAGTTTCAGGACATAATTAATGAAAGGCCTTTGCAGCCAATATAACAACAATCAAATCATTAACCTTCCAGTTAGAGTAGCAATCTCTGGCAATACAACTGGTAATAGATGAGCATCTGAAAGTAAACCAAGACAGAGGTTTAGTATGCTAATTGGTAAGTAATTCTAAAAGCATAGGCAAAACGATTTCAAAGAATCGACATACCAAGGGATGGTGGCTTCGATGAGAAATGAACTACACCCAGTGTTGAAGATTTCGAAAACGATATCAAGATAAACCGTCCTTCGGGATCCCATATTGCTCCCTGTCAAAAGAGATTAGTATAGAAAAGTTTTATAGCTAAGTCTATTGAAAATGGAATACAGTTACAATTTCATAAATCAACGTGAAAATTAGAAAATAAATGCTTAGAACACAGAATGAAGTCATGCACATATGCAATGCATAAAACACAAACCACGTTGACCTCATCCAACAAAACCGCTTTTCACGATATTCTATTGCATATCTCACTATCCTGAGGATGGGCTCATGATTGAATTTACCGTGACAGATCCAGATGCAGTAGACAAAGACCACGGCTCAGATGTCCATGTGTTTGTTTCCCAAAGGCAAAATGTCCCATCACTGACAAAAAAGAAAAGTTTTATTATCAACTCATCAAACAGGGAGAAATTTTCACATTTGTAGAAACGACATAGAGTTGATGTCCTACAATCTTGCTGCAAAGAAGTAGTCTCCTGTGGGTGACCATTTAAGCATTGATATACCACCTAGTCCCCGTCGAATAGGTGTCCCTGCCCCTGGAAGATGTATACAGATCACTTTCAGAAACAAGGAAATCAACCCAGTTAAGCTACATGCATTTTCTCATCTCAACTCAAGATCTAGTATGTTAGATAGTTAAAGACAACATTTGATGTCCGATAAACTGTTTGCACTTTATTTAATAATACCTTGCAAGCAGGATAAAGTTCCAAAATGTTGCATGTTATTGTGCATTACGAAAGTGTTCTAAATTTCCGTATCCTTACCTTGAGAAACATCCCATATGGTGAAAGATGAGCTGTCATATGAAGCTGATGCTAAATATGTGAAAATAGGTCAAGGTGTAACAGAATGGGCAGTTAGAGACCATTGTGATGCAAAGGCTAGAAATATCTAACAAATCCAAATACTTAGCGAGTAGATATCTTTTATGAGTTTCAGCTAGTTAAACAACTGTGGCAATCATCTTCCAAACGTGTGCAGTTTACTAACAATACCAAAAAGAAGTAAAACAAAATTAATATAGCAGAAAACAATTTCAGGATATCTTCCACACGGGCTCCATGAGAGAGCACTAATCTGCTCATCATTTTGACACCGAAGAAAGTCCACCAAAATCCAACGAGTTCCAGATCCTCGAGAGACACTTCCCCTCATCGAAGAACCACCAGATCTAACCAATGCCGTGTTACCTGGATAGGAAGCAGCCCATATGCATATCCCTCCCCTGTTGTAGTTAAGACGTTGCAGTAAAATTGACTTATTTATGAAACTAGCTATTCAAAAAGTAGACGGTAACAAGAGGCCAATAATACACACCGACAAGCTAGAGATAGGGATTTTCCACCATTTGGTCTCCACTCAATGGCTTTAACACTTCTCTGGGAATCACTTGTCAGAATGCAAGGTTCTTTCTCATCTGTCCAAAAGAAGAACATGAAACTATATCCACACGCCGGCACATGTGCACTAGAAATCTAGAATTTTGAAATGGAATTAGAAAACAGACCTTTGTCCGCATAATCACGAATTGTAACTTGATTTTCACCGGATATAAAGGCAATAATATGCTTCTCCTGATGCCAACTCACTCCATGAATATCAATCTCTGACAAAAGAGTCACCTACAAAACGTTGTGTCAAGAAGAAATGATGACCGACCCTGTGGTTTAATTTAATAACTATGATGCCATTTTTTGAAATCGCAAAGAAGATGAGGTCGATATCATCCTAATACACCTATTATAAAAAGTTATAACTTCCCCTAGATACAGCAAGATAAGTATTGTAACCACCATCACAAAATGCTAGTCCTTCCTCACTCCACCAAATAACTAACACATACAAATCAAGAGATTGATAGTCCAATTCTTACGTCGGCAGGTCCTAGTATCTGTTTAAGAGAGTCTGCAACCTTCATTTGCAATGTCGCCAATAATCCTTTTCTATCAACACTCCCATTATCTCCACTCTCCTGTCCATCATTTCCCTGCTGTGAGCTAGGTGTAGCGTCAAACGAAACAGGGCTAAACACCATTCCCTAAGATTTAAGAAAAAGAAAGAGCCCAATTTGAAAGAAAAAAAACATAGAATTTATCAAGACAAAGCCTTTTGCTAACTACAAGAACAGTATCAATCTAATATGAAATCAGGAATGAGAAAGGACGCAAACGTACGAAAGTTTTTCCATAAATCTCCTGAGCTCGATCATCAGACATGCCCTGAGCCGTAACTGCATTCCGTAAATCCAACCATTAGCTCAAATGTTCAAAATTCCAAGAGAAAAATGGATTGAAAAAGCTCTACATACTCAAATCTCTGTTGATCTCGCAGACAGTGACGGAACCTGGAGGAGGAAAAGATGCCATTGTGCCTCTCTAAAGTTTTGTAGAATCCGCAATCAAATTGATACAGTGACTTCAATGTTCTTCCGGTGTCCAAAAACTAGCAGCAGTTACTTATCTAGGACTAGATTATCATACTCGAAAACCCGACGATAAGTGCAGAATATGACCAGAACACGGCGACGGGAATTCGCCGGAGAAACGAAGAGAGGATTGGGATTCAAGTGTTTTTCGATTTTGAATAGGTTTTACAAATTTTAAAAAGTCCCGAATTGATCTTATTGCTGGACCGGGACTTAACCGGAAATAAATATAGATTAAGGATGAATTAAGTTGAAGCTGAACCGGACCGGATTAGTGCATCCTGACATTCCTAATCTTTTGCGTTATTAGTCGCAAAAACTAAAGAAAGAAGCAAAAACATTCTAGATTCAAAGTCTTCAATATAATATAATTATGGTTTTTGCTTATGTGATTCTTCTTCGTAATTTACGTAACACAAATCCAAAAAGTTTTTGCATAGAGATGCTTCTTCTGGGTAATTTACGTAATATAAATCAATATTTATCTTGTGAAGGTAAGGTAACTTATAGAGTACACAAGTTCAAGTTGCATATAATGTGTTAAATTTTGTTCTATTATTAGTAAAACGAGTTATATTTCGTTTCTGTATTTAGATCGCTGAATCAAAAGATTTTATTATTACTAGGAGATTGACCGGAGTACGTCCGGTTTTTGGTTTAGAAACATTTATGTGTAGTTTATTTGTTGGGTAACTTGTCAAATTTTGTGATTTGCGTTGTATTTATGAAATGAAAGGTATGTGCATCAGAAATGAATAAATTTATTATTATTTGGAATGGTAAAATTAAAGATATGTTGTCTTACATATTTGACAATTTTTATTTGCGTTAAGCCAACTTATTATGCAATCATGCTGGTAGATGTGGTTGCAGGCTAGATTATTAATGGCATCTCGTCCTTTGAATGTTTGAAGGCAAATAGTGCAATTTTTCAGTTATGAGTTATAGTTATGAAGCAAACTTCAATCAGGATTCTGGTCTGGTTTTATTTATTATTTAAAGATCAAACGTACATGTGTGAAATTATTTGAAGACCATACTTATAATATTATCTGAAGAACAATTTAAGAATATATCTTTTATGAAGTAGTATTTATTTATAAAATTATGTCATTGAAATATCCAAATTGCATAAGATGTTATTCTTTTCGAATAATTCGATCGATAAGATACAATAACCTCAAATCCTTTTATAGTTTGTCTAAATTAAGAGAAAGGAAACAAATTCTAGATATCAGAATTATTAGTTGGATTAAATAAACGGAAAAATGACATGTATATAAGATATTCAACCCTGTTATTTTAGATAGTATAAAAATAAAAATAAAAAGTAATTATGGACATTCAAAAGTGGTGAATATGTATAGTTCCAATAGAAGATTAAACAACTTCATCACTGTAAATCAACCCACGTGTTACATATTATATTGTCTTTGGTCCATAAATATATTTAAAATGTAAAACAAAACTTTTATTTTCAAAGATTTGTTTTAACAAAATCGAAATGGCATTAGTTAATAAAAAGAGATGAAGAATTGGACGAAGAACAAGGTTCAGTTTCAGGTAATTAGAGGGTTTTGATTTATGAATGACAAAATCTAAATATATAATAAACAATTAAATTTTAGTATTTTTCCAAATATATAATAACTAAATTATGCTATATAAGCTAATAGATTATATAATATATTATGAAAATTGTTTATTTTAAAGAAATTTTATTTTAAAAAAACCTATTTAACTTTTTTCTTTGACTCGGTTCATATTCAATTTAGGTTCCTCAAATATGTAAAAAAAATAAAAAATAAATATAGTTCATCTTACTTTACAATAAATTCTTTTGTTTCATGCAATCTCTTTATCAACACATTATCTACACATTGGATTAATGAACCCATTTGCAGGTTTGTGTCATGAGAGATTCAATAAACTTTGAATGACTTTATTAACATATGCATATTTAACAAAACACGACATTTGGATAGTAATGAATACTGAGTGGAAGTAATTTTATAGAAAGGTGATCTCGTAGCAGTGCAACATTAAACCAAAAAAAGGGAAATAAGATGGAACTTGTGAATAGTATGGAGGGACAGGAAATTGACAAAACTTGTAACATTGAGAATGGTTTTAAATTAAATCAAAGAAACAACTTGTAATGTGAGGTGAATAAGCTGGTTTAGTTTTCTAGACGGGTGCGCTTCTCGTTCTTCACGTCTTCATCGAATATTTCGTTTGGATGTGTGTTCTGAGCCATGGAAAGAATTGCACAGTCAGCAGATATGTGGTTGTTTATTCCGGACGCCTCGTCATTCAAGCCAACGTCGTTCGGAATAATACAGGAGACAGTGAAAGTTTGACGTGAAGCTTGGAAGTTGTACATTGACAGTTTGATCTCGAATTTGCAAGTTTGACCAATAATGTGTTTTAAACTTCCAGGAGTTTTAGTTTTTAGTGCTTCATTGTTATCATCTCATCTCCCTGGGTAAAAAGGTAACAAGTTTGGTTATTACTTGTATGAAAGGTGTAGGTGTGATTTTGAGGTGAAAGGGCTTGAATATACCTTCGATAAATGCGTTTATAGTTTCAGAAGCCTTTCCGTCCTGCAAAGTTTTTCCCTTCACGATCAAAAATCACAAATGTTGTTGTGTCTTTGTTGTGGTCACAGACCCTTAATTCAAAGCGGTACCTACACATCCATTTGGATACAATTATTTGTTGTT
>JAKUCM010009254.1:0-14685 GCA_023374145.1 Lepidium sativum | reverse complement strand
CCTACATGAAAGGGAAACAAACCTACAAAGGTACCAACAAACATACAGTGAACCTACAGTACATATAACAAACTTACATAATTTCAACAAATAAACCTACAAAACACTACCACACAACCTACAAAACAACATTTGACCACTTAGGTTAACTCCATAGCGTTTATTTAGACACCCAGATACATGACATCAGACGATTTATCAACATAAAAGAACCACTGATCTTCATCATTTGCTATTTTTATGTATTATTATTGAGCTCATTTTTGAAAGAAAATGGGAAATCAAGCTTAAACTTCTTCCGAAGATAAGAAATGAATTGAATTTCCAAATCCAATTTGGATTTTGATTTGATAGACAATTTTGATTTGAGATTTTAGGAAGTTTCAGTTGGCCGAATCAACGCAAAGTTGAAGCTTTTTTCAAAAGTCAAAAAAATATTGAAAGTTTAATCAACCACATCTAAAATTTAAGATTAAATTGATTTTTTGGTAATTACAGGGTTAAAATGACATTTTCTCAAAATAATAAAAAAAAAAAAGGGGAAGTTGAAGTTGGTTAAAGATCATGTGGCTCGTGTGGTTGAAGACAAGCGAGAAGCACGTGGATGAGAAGAAGTTTGAAACTTGAAATTCGAATGTGTGATAAGGATTATCAAGAAGGAATCTTATCAGCATATTCGAATTGAAGAAGATTTAGTGATAGTCCGAAAAACTAGGAAACAAACTAAAGAGCTCTTCATCTATAAAAGAGATCTCGATTGTAAACCAAGCTTCTTAGGAACTTAGGAGTAGGAGTTTGAGATAGGCTTGTTAATTGATTTGATATAGGTTATCGATTCTTAGAAGTAGTTTTGGATCAATCGCTTGTAATAGTAATTGATCAGTAGAATTGTCTTTGTAAAAGATAAGTTCTTAATAAAACGTAATTCTTGGTTAAGTTTGAGTTGTTGCTTATCATATTTCATTTTCAATTGGTATCAGAGCGGGTCACCGCATAACTTTGTTGAGTGTTTTAGGTGTTTGATCCTGGAGAACAAAATGAAAAATAAACAACAACAGCTGGTTGTAGTTGCAAAAACTCTAAAACTGGATCCTGGCAACTACGGGCATTGGAAAGTCGAGATGGCACAGAACATCTAGGGAATAGATTCAAATGCATGGCTTGCAGTTGAAGAGGGATGGGAACATCCAACGATCAGAGATCAAGATGGTACATTCAAGCCTAAACCAAGGAGACGATGGACGGCTGAGGAAAAATCTGATGTGAAGTGGAACTCTAAGGCTTTGTCAACAATATTTAGTTCACTTCACAACAATCAGTTTAAAAGGGTACAAGGGTGTACAAGTGCTAAAGAAGCATGGGGCATTCTTCAAGTCGGATTTGAAGGAACTAGCAGTGTAAAACGAACGCATATTGACATTCTTTCATCTCAGTTTGAAAACTTGACCATGCAAGAGGAGGAGCCTATTGCCGAGTTCAACAGTAAACTATCATCTCTTGCACATGAAGCCCTGATTCTAGGAAAGACGTACAAGATAAAAAATTGGTTAAAAAATTTCTGAGATGTCTTCCTTCAAAATTTCACGGGCATAGGTCAGCACTTAAAGTATCCCAAAACTCGGATACACTTAAGTTTGCTCAAGTAGTATGAATGATGCAAGTGTATGAATTGCAGCTAGCTCCCAAACTGACCAACAAAGGCAAGAGTGTAGCTCTTGTCACTGAGAAAGAATCAAGTGAGAAAGAGACATATGATGACCTGGAAGAAAAAGTTCGTTTGATAGTCAAACAATTTTTGAGAAAAGCTGAGAGAGTACAAAGAAGAGAGTATCAAGCATATTTTAAGTTGTCGCCAAACAAAGATAATCACAAAGCTGATAAGCAATGTCTCGAGTGTTAAGGATACGGACATTTCAAGGCTGAATGTCCCACCGCCAAAAGGAAAATGACAATTCAGTGTTATGAATGTAAAGGATATGGGCACACTAAAAACGAATGTACCACTCGGATGAACAGAATGTCTGCTATTGCGTCACTGAGTGACTCTGACTCTGAAAATGATGATGATGGTGACATATTTAATCACTTTGTAGCTCGACTCGGTATTGTTAACCCAGAAGCACATGAGGAAGAAAATACCGATCAAACATGTGGCCTAACGATTGCAAGTTAGGAGAATCTAATAGTCGACAGTGATCAAGGGGATGATCTACCACCCTTGGGAAACTCTGAAAGAGATACGTTAGAAACAGACTCTGAAGACGAACTTGATATTCCTCCTGAAGACCAAATCAAGCACCTTGTCAAATCGCTTGTTGACACAAAGGAAGAAAACACGCGATTGAAATCAGAGAAACAGTTGATTGCAAATCAACTAACCAATGTTGAGAAGGAACTGACGGACACAAAGACCAGGAACTCTGAACTTGACCTGACAACGTAAATGTAGATGGAACAAAGTGAATCTTCAAAAACAAGATAGACAAGGATGAAAATGTTGTTAGAAATAAGTCTCAACTGGTTGCGCAAGGTTACTCACAAGTGGAAGAAGTTGACTTCGATGAAACATTCACACCAGTAGCCCGTTTGGAATCGATTCAGTTTCTGTTTGGACTGGCGTGCAAAATGGGTTTTAAACTGTATCAGATGGATATCAAGAGTGCCTTTTTGAACGAGAATCTACAAGAAGAGGTATATGTGGAGCAGCCCAAAGGCTTTGAGGAATCTAAGCATCTGAATCATGTATACAGGCTAAACAAAGCTCTGTATGGTCTCAAACAAGCGCCTCGAGCATGGTATGATCGATTAGCAACATTTCTGGTTGATAATCAATATGTATGAGGTGGTGTTGACAAGACACTGTTTACTCTCAAAAATGCAGAAGGATTCATAGTGGTGCAAATCTATGTCGATGACATTGTCTTTGGTTCAACCCGACGACAAATGGTTGACAAGTTTGTTGAGGTGATGACTCGAGAGTTTGAAATGAGCATGAACGTAGAGCTTACCTACTTTTTGGGTCTTCAAGTCAGACAGACATCAGAAGGTATATTTGTGAATCAAAGCACATATGCCAAAAATCTAGTGAAAAAGTTTGGCATGGAAAATAGCAAGTCTCCTAAAACCCCAATGGGGTCGAACGAGAAGCTTTCAAGTGACGAAGTGGGAAAATCAGTTGATACAACGGCTTACAAGAGTTTAATCGGGGGGGGGGGGGTGCTATATCTTACAGCAAGTCGTCCGGACTTAATTCTGTCGGTTGGTCTGTGTGCAAGATATCGGGCTGAACCGGAAGAAAGTCATCTTACTGCAGCCAAACGTATACTCAGTATATGATTGGAACCTACAAACTTGGTATTTTTTTTACTAAAGATATTATTGTGAGTCTTACTGGGTACTGTGATGCGGACTGGGTTGGAAGCATAGATGATCGAAAAAGCACAAGTGGAGGGTGTTTCTTTATGGGAATAATCTAAATGCATGGTTCAATAAAAAACAAAATTGTGTATCACTGTCCACTGCAGAAGCAGAATACATTGCAATGGGAAGTTGTTGTACTCAGCTTTTGTGGATGAAACAAATGGCCGCTGGTTATGGTATGGACTCTAAAACCCTACTTATTTATTGTGATAATCATAGTGCTATTTGTATTGCTAAGAACTCTGTGCAACACTCTCGAACCAAGCACATAGACACACGTCATCACTTTATTCGAGAACTAGTTGAGGTGAAACTGATTAAACTTGATCATGTGAGCACTGAATATCAACTAGCTGATCTGTTTACTAAACCTCTTTCTTTCAATCTTTTTATTCAATTATGAACTGCGGTTGGAGTTTGTGAATGCTAACTGTAATGAAAAAGGTGTCTGTAGAGTAAACTTGTAAGCAATTGAATCTGAGATAAGCATGCAGACACCTGAAAGAGGGCAGACAGATATCAAGATTGATCGAGCTGATGGAAAATAGCTACCCGTCATGCCGTCACAATGAATATCAGTATGTTGAGCTATCAAATGTGAGAAAAAGGAAGTCAAAGAGCTGAGGGGAGTTATTGTATCAGTATGTCGAGTAGTCAAGTGATGCTCTGATACAACACTGTGTCAATAACCAGTGATCAGCGTGAAAGCCTTGAGTTGAGAAGTCAAGTGATACTCATACTTTCAGTGCATTAAAATGCAATGATTTTTGGTAAATAATAATTAAAAAAAAAAGAAGAAAAAAAAGAAAAAAAAAGGGAACTCTCCAAAGGAAATTCCAGCTGCCTGATCAGTTTCAACCTTCAAGATGCTGCTAAGCTATGTGATAAAGGCATGATGGTGCGAAAGTCTAGTCATCACATCTTAATCTTGATCGCACGTCTCACGACGTAAGGAGTCTTGATGGGCAATCTCATAATTCAACTAGCTTGAAAAGGGTTACGTGTGCCAAGGTAAGACTCGTGTCAGAAAGAAAGTCAAGTTAGGTGCACAATGAACCTTAATTTTTGTGCTCATAGAATTAAGTTTAATCGGGGTCCCTCAATTCAATGAATGAAGAGAACGAATTGATTATTATCGAGTGTTAGATGTGAATCGGTGCGTTGATTTAAATCGAATTGGCGTATGCATTAACTCTTCAATTCTAAAGAATTAGAAAAAATGGGCCTTCTCTTTGATTTCGAGGCCCACTTAGAGACTATGACCAATATAAATAGACCACGATGGGGAAAAGAAAACGCAACAGTCTCAACAAACAGAATCAAATTGTCGTTCTGAAACTGCAAATCCTAGGATTTCAACGTGAAGATCAGAATCTGCAAATCGAGAAAAGTCAAGAAGTGTCAGTGGCCAGATTTGCACTAGGAGACATCGTCCAGTACGTGACGAACAAGGAGCGGGCATTGGTGGTCTATCAACCCAGGGGACTGCGTCTCTCGGTGGAGAAAAGAGAAACAATTCGGGAAGCTGAGCAAGATCCCATGGAGATCGATGAAGACGAGCATCGAGAGGGTGACGAACTCAGAACGAAGACTTGGGCTCCAGTCTATGAAGACGAAGCGTCACATGCAAATGTCAGAAGTGGAGAGGAGCGAATCGAGGAGTCACCATCAAGATTTCACAGTTCTGAGTCGTTGGTTCATGAACAAGAAGACGAATTTGAGGTTACTAAGGCAAGGCGGAATCAAGAACCTGCAACTCAAGGTACTAAAAGCGATGTATCCAAAGGGTTTAAGTCGCGAGCAAGTCGCAAGCGTCGATTGGATGAAATGACAGGTTCAGGGAATTGCAAGTCTCGCCGCACAACCAGAACAGAGACGTATACTCAATCGATGATTCCAGAGTATGATCAAAGAGTCTTCAGCTCATCAGATGTTTATCGCAGGTATAAGCTCTATTCTTCTTCAAACGAACGATTCATAGTGGAGTATGCGTATACATTTGATGATCAGGAGTTAGATTTAGTCGAGTTACTTAAGGATGTAGGACTGTTAGAGTCATTAGAATATGTAGTAGATTACTCAACTAATGTCCTATTCGAACTCTAGGCAAACATGCCGTATTATGAGCAAGAAAGTGAGTCTGGGACTGTATTATTGAGGGGACATAAGTATGTGATCTCGGCTGAGAAGATCAATGAGGTGTTAGGGTCACCAGATGTGGTTGATCGTTCAAACCCTCAAAAGCTTGAAGGTGTTCTGTCTGAGGACATAGCTGAAACGGTAACATAAGGGGTAATCAAGAATCTCAACAGAGTAAAGAAGGCTCATATGGGGAAGCTTTACACTCAACTGTACACGTTTTGTTGTACGAATTGGCTTCCAACATCAAATGAAGGGTATGTCAGTCTGTTAAGGTTACAACTTGCATACAAGATTTGAACCAGAACCCCGTTAAATATTGGCAAACTGATCTTTAGCCAGATCAAGAAGGTAGCCGCCTCTACAAGAGACTCCAAATCGAAGCTCTACTTGCCATATCCATCACTACTCACTCGTCTGTTTGCTAATCAACATGAAGTGCCTGCACCTTTTGCCTCTATATCAAGTGAGAGGGTAAAAGCCCATAAGCAGAAAGGAAAAGCGAAAGCATCAGTGACGGAGGAAGCGTATACGACTAAGGAGCTGCTGGAAATGATTCTTGTGATGTCTGAAGAGATCACACATATGTGCAAGAATGCACTCAAATGTTTGTTCTTTTACTCTGTCTGTTAATGATAAAACCAATTTTTAACTTGTGTGATATTAAGCAGGGGGAGTAAAAGTTCATCTGTCGGACCAATAAATTGTTGATGTGTCTGATTAAGGCGGAGAAATAAATCATTTAGGCGGAGCTATTGTTTAGCTCGATATATTTTTTGCCAATCTGTGGCATTTCATTTTCTCAATCGGCTGATAAAACTTTTGGTCTTTAATCAGTTGTTTTCGTCTGTTTGATAACACTTTACATTGTTTTGGGTTTGTAATATTAACATGGATTCATGATATATCTGATTAGAGAGTGCTATGTCTCCTAAATGTATAAATGTATTGTTAATTCTCTGTTATTAATAAACCACTATTCAATTTGATTATTCTTTTTAATCAGTCCAATTATTTTATTTGGACGGTCAAATTGCAATTCATGGTTACTTCGATGGTATTTTTACAAAAAATAAGAAAAAAAAAATTTGATATTAAACTAAGAGCATAATTATAATATTGTAGTATTAATATACCGTTAGATGAAGTCAGCAAAACTGTGGTATTAATATTGAAATCGGTCAAAAAACTTCAAACTTATTAAGAATTGCCAAAAATGCACAATCTTCTTCATTGACCAGAAAATTCTAAATTAGTTTTGATTTGTCATTTGTTTTACAAAAACTACGTTGATCTGGCAGATTAAGTAAAAGTTGAAGCTTTCTTTCTTTCCACGATTTCCCTATTAATATCTCATATTATTTCCCTAAGACTTTCGGGAAACAATCCTCCTCTCACAATTATAATGTCACATCTCTATTTATGTGTACAATAGTGAGTTAGGTATACAACATGTAATCCTTACATACAGTGCCTTGGATTTTCTATTAACAGGAGTTCAAAACACTATTGAAATCAATATTGTCGATCTGAGATTCGGTCTTACAGGTCTAACAATCAGTTAATTATGCGAGCTCAGCAAAAAACTAGCAAGATAGGAAACCACTCTTCGAAATGAAGAAATTACTTTTATGCTTTTAATCTGAATTGTACTACCAGAAAATCTGTTATTTCGTATTGATAAGAATGTAAATTTTTTATTTATTGAAGATTATTCAGGAGTTGCACACAAAAAAATTCTACAGATTAGTTCCCTACCAAAAAGATTTAAAAAACATAAAAGCAAGGATTAATTAGTCCATTAGAACTGAAGCTCGGAAACAATGAAGTGATATAGACATTTGAGAAAATTAAACTTAATATGTCTATGGAGACGGCAATGATCGAAACTAGGGATAGCAAACGATGGGAAGTCTTTCAGGGATCGCCTAAACAAAACTATCAACAGACTAGAACTGAAGCACCTCGACACTAACTCCATCTGCGGCAGCAAGAAAAGGCCCAGAACCTAATCATGAGCTATCTAGAATGGAACTAAAACAACCAAGAGCATTGAAAAAGCAGGTTGCAACTACGGAAGGCTTGACCCAACTAAGCCCAAAGCAAGACACTTTGTTGAGGTTTTGTTGTTTCATTTTGGATGTGGGCCGAACCACTTGGCCCATTTAGCAATCGATATGCTAATGGGTCTGACAGCAGCCTCGGCCCATACTTTGTTGTTAGCTCGTTTTACGTTGATGGGCCGGTTTGTGGCCCAACAACATAGAGAAATGAATCTGCCCGTGTATAAGGCCAGATTCATCCTCTTCGTTTTAGAGAGAAGGTTTTTTTTTACAGAGAGTGAGAGAGAGACTCCATTGTTACAGAGAATAAAGCTCTCAAGAAGATACACTATACAAGTTCTTTAGTGGATTCCGGATTCACATCCAAAGAGAGATGTACCCGTCGATGATTTAATTGACGGGGAACTCTATAACTCGTGTCTCGTAATTCTTTCATCCTCAAACTCCTTCTTTCTCTTAATTGAACTCAAGAACACACAGAATAATCTGCATCGATTTTGAGACATCGAACGAGCTTATGCACAACAAGTGGTATCAGAGCCTGTGTTCAAGAAAGTGAATAACAGCATAAAGCTCAGAGTTCACAGAGAGAGGAGTACAAGATTTGAAAGACTTACTTTCGGAAGGCAGTGCAGATTATCGTCTTTTGTTCCTTAAGACGTGAAGGAGCTTTGTGAATCACATACATTGATTGGTACCCTCGCAAGGAAATCACAGAGGATATTAGTATTTTACTTGCGTAACAAGGAAGACAAAGTAACAAACTTGTCAAAGTATTCAAAGATTTCAAGCATGGAAGTCATCTCGGGAAAGTTTGAGGTGGAGAAATTCGACGGTAAGGGAGATTTCGGATTATGGAAATACCGAATGCTAGGACAATTTGAGATTCATGGTCTTCTCATAGTAATTGAGAAAGATCATGAAGAAGTATGGCCAATGGAGGAAGTATATGTGACTGACAAAGAAACAGGGAAATAAATCAAAATCGGCAAGCTAGTTTCAAAGGATCCTCAATGGGAGCTAAAGGATCGAAGAGCAAGGAGCCTGCTCGGACAATGCTTATCTAACTCGGTATGGAAAGCACTAGAACGTGATTACCAAACCAAGACTAAAGCTAACAGAGTCTATCTAAAGAGACAATTTTCCCTATACCGAATGGATGAGGACAAATCAATCGAAGAAAATCTTGATGTGTTCCTAACGCTGATAGGAGACTTAGAAAGTCTAAAGGTTACTATTCAAGATGAAGATCAAGCTACTGCATTACTAAATAGCCTACCACCTCAATATGATCCGCTTACACACACTTTACAATTCGGCAATGCTAAGGACATCCTAACTATGGAAGATGTAATAACTTGAGCATATGGAATGGAGTCAAATCTAAGACAAAAGGGGTTATTAAGGAAGAAAACACATTCAGAAGGGTTGACTGTTGACAGCTGAGGTAGAACAGACAAGAGAAATGTAAAGAGTACATGGAAGAACAGAGGCCGATCAAAAAGTAAAGGTAGATCCAAGTCTAGACCAAAACAGAACCATGAAGAAATCAGGGCATGTTGGATATGTGGAGACGAAAAATCACTGGAAGCGTGATTGTCAACAAAAGAAAAATGGGAAAGGAAAGGAATCAGCAAATTGTGCAACAAAAGAATCAAAGAATTTAGCCTACACTGCAAGTTTAATGGCAACAACCGAGGAATGGGTAATGGACTCAGGTTGTACTTTTCACATAGCACCAAGAAAGGACCTAATCACAGACCTAATTGAATTCGAAGGAAACAAAGTCTACATGGGAAACAACTCATACTGCTCAATCAAAGGAATTGGCAATATCGTGATTGAGAACAAAGAAGGTAACTTAGTTACCTTAAATGGTGTGAGATATGTACCGGAAATGAGCAGAAATTTAATATCATATGGTCAACTGGAAGAACTAGGGTGTTATTATCAAGGAAAGGATTTCAACAATTAGTTTTACAAAGAGAACGGTGATAAATTCCTGTCTGGAAAATACCAGAATGGTCTATACTTCCTAGATGGAAAAATACTAAGTACAAAAGTCAACATAGCCAAAGGAACTATTGACACGACTACTAGGTGGCATCGAAGACTAGCCCATATGGGAAAAAGGTCAATGGAAACTCTAGTCAGAAAAGGCCATCTAAGGAAAGGAGAAGTAAAAGCTATGGGGTTTTGTGAAACATGTGCATTGGGAAAAACTCATAGACTTAGTTTTCAGAAGGGAAAACATACCTCAAAATGTACTTTAGAGTACATCCATTCGGATTTATGGGGATCACAGAACACTACCCCTAGAATATCACATTGTCAATATTTCATTAGCTTTATAGACGATTACTCAAAGAAGGTTTGGATTCAATTCCTAAGGAAAAAGAGTGAGGCATTTCAAGCCTTCAAGGATTGGAAAATGCTGGTAGAAAATCAAACTGGAAAGAGAATCAAATGCCTAAGGACTGACAACGGTCTAGAGTACTGTAATAAACAGTTTGATGACTTATGTAAAGAAGCAGGAATTAAAAAGCATAGAACTTGTGCATATACACCATAGCAAAACGGAGTATCAGAAAGAATGAACACAACTATAATGGAAAAGGTGAGATGTATGCTATCAGAATCTGGCCTAAGTGAAGAATTTTGGGCAGAGGCAGCAAACACAGTGGTTTATATTAAAAAACATATCACCAGCAGCATCAATCAACTTTGATGTACCAGAAGAGTTGTGGTCTAAATATAAACCCGAATACAATCACCTAAGGAGTTTTGGATGTATATCTTATGTTCATACTACTCAAGACAAGCTAAGCCCTAGAGCTTTAAAGGGAGTATATGTTGGTTATGGAACAGAAACTAAGGGGTACAGGATCTGGCTAATCGAAGAAAGCAAGCTGGTAATTAGCAGAGATGTAGTATTCAACGAAGATGAACTATACAGAGACTCCATCTCAGGGGAACAAGAACCTAAGGTTGATAAGCAGAACAGTGAAAGAAAATCTGATAGAAGGGTAACCTTTAAAGTAAACCTAGAAGAAATACTGGGTGACGAAGATCAACTAAAGGGTATGGCTAGGTCAGGTGGAGCAAGTCCAGAGCATGGACAAGAAGGCATCAGTGAAGATGGGAGCCGTTTAGACACTGAACATTCAGAAAATGAAGAGTCTAAGTTGGAAGACTACCTATTGGCTCGGGACAGAAAACGAAGGAATATAAGACCTCCATCTAGATATGAAGAAGCAGACCTAGTTGCATTCGCACTATCAAGTTCTGAGGAAATAGAACTTGAAGAACCTAAGACTTATATAGAAGCAATGCATAGCAAAGACAGAGAAAAATAGAGAGAAGCAGCAGATGAGGAAATGAATTCCCTCATCAGAAACAACACCTGGATTCTAGTTGATAAACCACAGAATAAAAAGGTAATTGGATGCAGATGGTTATTCAAGCTAAAGCGTGGAATACCGGGAATTGAAAAACCAAGATTTAAAAGTAGATTGGTTGCTAAGGGTTATGCTCAGGTTGAAGGAGTAGATTATAATGATATTTTTGCACTAGTAGTTAAACATGTTTCAATTAGAATTCTACTAGCTACAGTTTCAAATTGGAACATGGAACTAGAGCAAATGGATGTGAAAACAGCTTTTTTACACGGAACGTTACAAGAAGAGATCTACATGAATCAACCAGAAGGCTATGAAGTGAGAGGAAAGGAAAGAAAGGTGTGTCTACTTAAGAAATCCCTATATGGTTTAAAACAATCACCAAGAGAATGGAATGCAAAGTTCAATGAATTCATGAAGAATCAACAGTTTCAAAAGAGTGAATATGACCCATGCGTGTACTACAAGGGAAATACAGTTGATACTATGATATATCTACTTCTATATGTAGATGATATGCTCATTGCATCAACACAGAAACAACAGATTGTTAATCTAAAGAAGCTTCTTAGTAAACAGTTCGAAATGAAAGACCTAGGACCAGCAAGACGAATACTAGGCATGGACATTTACAGAGACAGAAAGGAGAGTACACTATAGTTATCACAAGAACAGTATATCAGGCAAGTCTTAAATACTTTTAACATGAGTGATAGCAGGTCAGTCTCTACTCCTATAGGGGTTCAGTTCAAGTTAAAAGGCATTTCCTCAGATGACGAAGACGCAGAGACTAAGGGAATGGAGGACATACCTTATACAAGCGCAGTCGGAGGCCTGATGTATGCAATGGTCGGATCACGTCCAGACCTTGCTTACTCCATTGGTATCGTCAGTCGGTACATGTCAAAACA
This sequence comes from Lepidium sativum, assembly GCA_023374145.1. Lineage (NCBI taxonomy): Eukaryota > Viridiplantae > Streptophyta > Magnoliopsida > Brassicales > Brassicaceae > Lepidium > Lepidium sativum. Next base: position 2,754 of record JAKUCM010009254.1, on the reverse strand, counting down.
AGGAAAAACACACTGGTTAGCAGTCAAATGGATAATGCGTAATCTAACTGAAGCATCAAAAATAAGCCTAACATTCAAGAAAGATGCAGATTTCAGAATTAAAGGCTACTGTGATGCAGATTTTGCTTCTGACTTAGACAAACGAAGATCAATTTCAGGATATGTTTTTACTTTGGGAAATAACACAATAAGTTGGAGATCTAGACTATAGAGAGTGGTAGCTTTATCTACGACGGAATCAGAATACATAGCACTATCAGAAGCTAGCAGAGAAGCAGTATGGATACAAGGGATATGCGAAGAAATGAAGCTATGTACAGGAACTGTAGAACTATACTGTGATTCCCAAAGCACTATCTACTTATCAAAGAACAGAATGTGCAGTGAAAGGACCAAGCATATTCAAATCAAATACAACTACATCAGAGAAGTGACAGAAGCTAAACAAGTCAAAGTCACTAAGATTCACACACCGATAAACCCAGCAGACATGTTTACAAAAGTCATACCTGCTGAGAAGTTCAAAGGTTGCATGCAGTCTTTGAGGATGGAGGAAGCCTAATGGTTATTGTGAGAGTATTCCGACATGGAGTTCCAATGTCGGAACACTCAAATCTGTTGATACCTACACACGGTCAACAGACATAAAGAATTACAGGTTAGTTGGTATTTAAAGAAGTTTTTTTTAATGGATTTCAGGACCTAGAAATCAGGGTTTGAAAAAAAAGGGAATCTAAAGGGTCAGGTACTTACATACAAGGAAGATGAAAGGTCGCGAGTTTTTCGGTCAAGATCTGCACCGAACAAGAACAAGAAGAAGGTTAGATCTCATAAAGCAAAGGCGGAAAAGAAGAAAAGCTCTAGCTTTCTCCGTAAATCTGAAATATGTTGGAGAAGCTAGAATTTTTTTTACTTACCGGTTTCATGATGCTTTAGTTGAGATCTACCGGAGTTCACCTCATCGCGTTCATCGGAAAAAGAAAAAAAAATTTTGGGTCCGACATATTCGAACCGAACCATCGCATCTGTCAGAAAAGACAAGATCCGAGCATGCAAGACTGGTTGAGTAAAAGAAAAGAAATCGAACCATTAGATCTATCAGAGAAGAGTTAAGATCTGCTCATGCATGTATCGGAAAACTAAAGAAGAACTTTAAAAGATAGAGGATCTTACCAGGAAGTCGAGTCGTCGCCGAAGAAAGTCGAGATTTGTACACCGGAGCAGAGCTACTGTGAACAGCGTTGGTACTCACAGTGAGAATAGGTTAAAACCCAAGACAGATAATCATCGGAATCTTTTCTGGTGACAAAAGAGAAAGAGGAAGAGGAAGAGTCAAGAGCTAAGGAAAGTTTGAGAGAGAATCCCAACGGCTAGGGTTTCAGCTCGCGAAGTGAATGAAGCATCAAGGTGGAGTATGTTGAGGTTTTGTCGTTTCATTTTGGATGTGGGCGAGCCACTTGACCCATTTAGCAATCGATATGCTAATGGGTTTGAGAGCAGCCTCGGCCCATACTTTGTTGTTAGCTCGTTTTACGTTGATGGGCCGGTTTGTGGCCCAACAACATAGAAAAATGAATCTGCCCGTGTATAAGGCCAGATTCATCCTCTTCGTTTTAGAGAGAAGTTTTTTTTTACAGAGAGTGAGAGAGAGAGAGACTCCATTGTTACAGAGAGTAAAGCTCTCAAGAAGATACACTATACAAGTTCTTTAGTGGATTCCGGATTCACATCCAAAGAGAGATGTACCCGTCGATGATTTAATTGACGGGGAACTCTATAACTCGTGTCTCGTTTTTCTTTCATCCTCAAACTCCTTCTTTCTCTTAATTGAACTCAAGAACACACAGAATAATCTGCATTGATTTTGAGACATCGAACGAGCTTATGCACAACATACTTCAAAGAGAATAAATGCAATTCCACAACCAGGCTTTACTACTCTTCCACGCATCCAACTATCAAAATTTCCGATTAAAGCAGAAGCAAATAGTTAACACAACCAAAAAAGCCGCAAAAGAAAACCCCAGATAACCACTAAGCCAAACAACTAGCAGCACGGGATGAGATCATCGAAACAATCATCGGAGAGTCTAATGGATGTATTAAACTCCAGAGAACTTAATGCTAGACACAAAGAGACAGAGAGAGAGAGAGGTGAACCTCGAATGCCCAAAATCACCTTTGGTCTCAAGCACCGGCGAACCTCTCGATAGACTGGAAAAACTAAGATCAGGGAGAAGAAGACATGGGAAGGACTCCTTCCGAAGGAGTAGAACCACGGTTTGGTTGTGTTAACTATTTGCTTCTGACGTGATTCGCTGCCGCCTGTTCTGCCATTGCCGTCGTTTGTTAATCTCCATAGCTTCATTCTTGATTTGCCTCTCCGCTTTGGGCATAAGAAAGTCAATTGCAAAATGAATTTTAAGCTTGAAATTGATAATTTTGCTTTCGTTATTTGGTAGAATATGGCTCGAATAAGACTTAAGATTGATAACATAGACTGAAACATAGTGCATTATAGATTTAGAACTACCAAAGCGAACGAATTCTAGTTGATAAGAGTTGGTTTCTGTGATAGTTAAACTAGTATAACTTGAATCAGTTATACAGACATGAATCAGTTGTACATTCTTTAGTTGCATTTCTGCATTGGGCTAATGAAGAAGCTTAATTTCATAGTTGATTATTTGGTAGAATCTAGCTCTAATAAGACTTAACATTGGTAACAATTGTAATGTATAGGCTGAAACATAG
>JAKUCM010009253.1:0-48902 GCA_023374145.1 Lepidium sativum | reverse complement strand
ATAGACTTCCTATCATTCCTATCTCCAGCCCAATCCGTATCACAATATCCCGCAATATCCAAGCTCTCATTTTGTCCCATCTAAATGCCTTGATTCGAGCTTCCTTTGAGATACTTGAGAATCTTCTCCATCATTGTCCAATGATACTTTGTTGGTGCTTGCATATCTTGTCTCACTTGATTCACTGCAAAACACAAGTCGAGCCGAGATATTGTAAGATAAATTAGCTTGCCGACAAGCCTCTGATATTGTGGAATGTCGTCAAACGGTTCGTTGTTCCTCTCCCCCTTTCCGTTGACCTTGTAGCAGTATTTAAGAGGAGTCTTGGCTGGTCTACAGTCATGCATACCCGTCTCATTAAGGAAATCAAGAGTGTATTTTTTCGTTGAGAAAGAAATAAGCCATCCAAAGATCGGCAAATTTCAATCCCTAGAAAATACCTTAGTTCCCCTAGATCTTTAATGTCAAAGACAGATTTAAGATAGATCTTGGTGGCTGCACTGCCGTCTTATCGCAGCTTAGTTCCCCTATCGGAGATGATAAGATCATCGACATAGATCAAAACCACCACAATACCTTGGGGACCCTTAAGGGTAAAGAGAGTGTGATCCGCTTCGGATTTCTTGAACCCACGATCTCGAAGAGTGAAGCTAAGCTTGTGGTACCAAGCTCTTAGTGATTGCTTCAAGCCATAGATAGCTTTCCGAAGCCTTAAAGAGAGAAGGAGGATTACTGAATGATGTAATGAAGTTGCAAAATTGGTGTTGTATATATAAGAATTATGGGGTGCTATAAAAACGTTGGGCAAACACATTTTTTCGTAAACGCGTTGTAAAGTTAGTGTCAAAGTTACGACGTAATCGATGTTAGGAGGTTGGTAAGTGAGGGTCCAATGTACCGTAACGGTACATTGCATCTCATAAATTATAAAACGTTGTAACGACGTTGTAAGGCCAAAACATTGTAAAGATATTTGCCCTTAACAACGTCTTTACGACGTTCTATAGGGCCAACGTCTTTACGACGTTTTGGCCTTACAACGTCTTTACGACGTCGTGAGAAGAAAATGTCGTAAAGACGTTGACCCTTCACAACGTCTTTACGATGTTCTTAAGAGTTATATATATATAGGTTTATATTCATTACTAGATTATGTTAAACAAATACATGCAAGTGCTTTATGTACATTTTTCGGAAAAAACTCGGTCAAAGCAAAGGATAGTATTTGTTGCATGAACACATGACAATCATGACTTCATCCCTGTAAACTATTGCCCTTTCTCAAGAGATTCAAAACATAATCATCAGGAAACTTCACCTCTAATGACACCCAATTGAATAACGCCATTTTCGCCTCCGATGACAACCTAAATATCGATACTAGAATTTTGCCGTCGATTTTAATATGCAACTCACTCCAAGAACAAATAGCTGGTAAGTCTAAATGCAAAATTTTGTTATTCTTTGTCCTACCAGCCACGTTCAGAATCGTATGCATGATATTCTCAAAAAAAAATTTCTCGATGTGCATCACATCCAAATTGTGTCGAATCAACAAATCTTTCCAATATACTCTACTTATGCCAATTATGATGTCGTCCGTAATAGTCCGACATATTATTAGAAACGTGCCAATTACCTCTTCGAGGAATAGTTTCCAAAGCGCCGTAATAATCCATGTTTTCTTTGATTTCCTTTCCTGATAGATACGTGGTGGGAAATCTTTTACCTTAACTTTACTCCTGAACAGAGTCGTGTTCCATCGGTATGGATGGTTAATTGGAAGAAATCAATGGCATTACGGTTGAAATGCATCAGTTGAAATGCATCTGTCTTCCTCCCATGCTTCAGTTGAAATGCATTTGTCTTCCCAAGGCAATACGGACAAGCTAATCTCCTATGTGTTGTCCAACCTGATAACATTTTGTAGGCAAGAAAGTCACTTATCGTCCACATAAGCACCACCTTCATCATAAAACTTTTTTGGGCAAAACAATCATATGCTCGAATCCCGTGCGTCCATATCTGTTTTAGCTCATGAATCAGAGGTTGCAAAAACACATCAATATACCGTTTCAAATTATTAGGACCAGGAACTAGTATACTTAGGAATAAAAATTATTTTTCCATACATATATAAGGCATGAGGATTACTGGCCACAAAGAATATTGTCTGCCAGACATTCCAAACGAACTAAAATCATCGGTGCATAGAGCAAGATAAACATTCCTAATATTCCTAGCAAAATCTTTGTGTACCGTATTAAAATGTTTTAACTCCTTTGCATATGAAGGATGATTAATCTCTCCATCCGTCTGTGAATGCTCTGCATGCCATCTCATCGCAGGTGCTGTCCTTTTCACACTGATATAACCTCTTCAACCTATTAGTTATTGGCAAATACCACATCCATTGATATGGTACCTTCTTACGCCCACTCTCTTGTGCCTTATATCTTGGCTTCTTACAGAACCGACATTCTTGTAACACATCATCACATTTTCAATAGATTATACAATTATCTATACAAACATCAATGGTTTCGCAAGGAAACCCAAGACTATAGGCCAATTTATGCGTCTCATAATATGATCAGCACAGACATTGTCTTCCGGCAAATACTCTTTGAGAAAATTAGTCCACATATTCATGCATGACTTAGATGAATTACATTCAGGTTTAATATTCATCATCCTAGCTGCCAATGATAATTTAGACAATCCTTCTCTACATCCCTCGTAGAGAGACTAGTTTGCAGCATCTATCATGTCATAAAACATTTTTGCATCTAAATTGGGTGGCTCAGAAACTATAGGTTGATCAGTATTAGTTTCCTAAAATGCATCGGTTTCCATCTCATGCATCCTATCATGCTCTACAACCCCATGAATCTCATTCTGATAACCAACATCATGCTAATTACTTGATTCACCTATATCAGCATCAACATTCTTAAAATTACTACTACTTTCTTCATCATTCCCACCAACACTATCACATTCCCCATGGTGAAACCAAACATAATAATGTGGTGTAAACCCTCTATTTAATAGATGATTCCAAACAGTTTCTACGCGGGCGAATTTCGTTGCATTTTCGGCAAGAATAGAACATCTTACCCAATTCAATCGTGATTTCGGTTTGACTAGCCTGGTGCATGAATATTTCTACCCCGTTCATAAACTCCTTTGTCACGATTCCTGCAGCATCTCTATGCATGTATATCCACTTCCGTTGCTCGAATATATCTCCACCAAAAGACATTTTTTGGATTTTTTCCTAAAACCGTTATTTTTACATAATTTTTTTTTTCTTCTCGAAACCGATTTTTTTTCTCTCTACCAAGTTTTTTTTTTGTTTTTTGATGTTGTGATTTATGAAGAGAGCCCTCCTCCTTATATAGGCAAAAAATTAACAATTATTTTACAACTTTAAACAAAATACGAGTAATTTACAACGTATGTAACTAACCATAGATATCTAATTTGAAATTTCATCCTTAAAAAATTGTAAGCTAGTTAGTCGTAAAAAAGTTGCAAAGTAAAGACGTTTTAACAATGAAATTTGAATTTTAACAAGACCTTTACAACATACTTTAGAATTTTATTTAACCCATTTACGTAGCACAAAAAACGTGTTTACCTAATTTCATATTTTGTTTTTAGTTCGATGTAAAAGATTGACATCGTAAAGGAGTTGCAATTTAGGGACTAATTAACAACAAAATGTATTAGAAATGGCAAAGCGTTGTCAAAACGTCGTAAAATCTCAACTAAGTTACAACGAAAATTTTCGTTGTCCGTTTACAACTCCTTTACGACGAAATCTCCTAACGTCGTGAAGGAGTTGCAGAAACGTCCCAATTTTACAACGTCCCAAAAAAGTTGTAAAATTCCGTCTCTAAACTAATGTTCTCTTGTAATGAAAAACTTTTAGAAAACTAGGTGGTTGACTAAGTTATATTTCTCGCATCAGATAGACTATGCTTATTGTCCGATGCTTAACAAAAAGAAAAGAAAAAGTTAAGATCTACTTAAAGATCTTTGTTAGAATCATTAAATGCTATCAGAGTAAAATGAGATTTACGATGGGAGGAGAAATAAGAGGGGAAGAATTTCGATAAGCGTTTTTGTTGAAGTGTTTTATTAAGACAAGCAAGTGTATCAGATTTCTTCATCAATCATGTTTATCTCTCACAAACAAATACACATATTGTTAAACCTTTATGTAAAGTAGTACATGTATACATAAATTGGTATACGTCAACATTAAACATGACAAGCCAGAAACTTGGTGATATTTGCGATTATAAATCAAATGAAGTACATGGTTGTTAAACATTTACATAAAGTGGTGTCTAGGTATAACAAGGTGTATATAACATAGGCCATTAATACATGGGTAACTCAATTTTTTTCAAAAATGCAGAGTGGATGCCATTAAAAGGTATAGTTAAAGCTCTGTGATTAGCGAAGTAGCAATTAAGTTAGAAATCCAAAGGAATTGATAATATTTAAATGTAGAGGAGGTGAAATGTATATTGTCGTGTGTTTTTTGATAATGATTGTTGAAAGTAAAAAATATAGAAAAATCAAATTCCGACAAAGCAGGTCGTTAACGGTGTTAGCTTCAATTTGAGTGTGAAACACAGAGACCCACTACATATTTTTCAATGGACGGTGACTTGTGTGGTAAACATGTCACTATTTTAGAAATCAGAAAGTAGAAAGGATCATATTATCCATGTAAGTTACATGTTAGTAACAAGTAACATATACATATAAACATATTTTTATACAATTAGATGGTACAGAAGAAAAATGCAAGTATGTTTATATATTTAAGTTAAACGAGTAAGGTAGACATGTAAGTTACATGTTATATCTAAATCCTATGGCATACATAAATCTTCCGTCTGCCTTGGTACACGTACATGTTTAGTTAACTATGAACTTATGAATATACGCATGTAACAAATAGTGGTAGAGAGATATCACAAAACATACACATAAAAATATGTTTAACACTCGAACCACTATTCAACAGGGAAAAAACACAATCAACAAAAAAATATAGGATCAAGATACAAAGAGTACTAATGACAAAGACCATATAGACTTTTCTTAGTTATGACAGGTGATACATGATTCACCAAACTTCTCAACCCTTAGCTAGTTTCCCCAGGTTGGTTAAACTCTAAATGATCCAAGGGAAAACCATACGACTACAGTGTTTTATAAGTACACAAACAAGGACAACAACAAAACAATAATAGAGATTATACAATATGAGACACAATGAGATACGAGAAATATGAAATCCAAGAGCTAAACCTTCGTAACCATAACTCAAATCAAAACAGCCTTTGGATCAACACTCTCAGTTACCATTTTAAACACACCCATTATATCTAACACTAACAATCACAGAGGTAGTTAAACATATAAAACTTATGGTGCGCATGAAAAATAAAAATATATAAAATCCTATGCCAGCAGAAACCATAAAAACATATAAGAGAGAGACCATAAACACATAAGAGTGTAACCACAAAATCAAAACATATATGTTTTATACGCTCTTATAAAAACATATAAGAGCGTAACCCCATAACACCATACAAGAGAGAAATTATCGGTTAACGATAAAGAAAACAGTGACTACAGAGTTTCATAAGTACACAATAACTCAAATCAAAACAACATTTAGATCAACTCTCTCACTTAACTCACCATTTTAAACACAAATCACAAAATCAGAAACCCCCATTCCTTCGATCTTAAATATACAGAAAAATCATTAGAAATCAGGAACAAATCAGGAACAATGATGTCTTGTATAACCTTAGTGAATCCTTCAACAAGACCATCAGAGAACCTAGGAAGAAGCCCTTGCTAGACCTGTTAGAGGGGATTAGACTACAATGTATGACTAGGAATTACAATAGGTCCAAATTAGCTAATAATTTGACTACAAGGTTCACAAAGAAGACAATGAATGAGTTAGATAGGGTTGAGAAGCAATCAAAAGAATGTAGGTTGCATTGGGCAATTTGACCACAAACAGAGGTTGAGTACAAAGGTCATTCATACGTGGTGTGCTTGGAAGAACGAACATGTGCGTGTAGGAGCTGGCAAATGAATGGCATTCCATATATCCATGTTGCTAAGGTTATACTTGCTGTAGGAAAGAAACTGCCTGAGTATGTAGATGATTGTTACACAACAATCAGGTACATAGCTACTTCCTTTATGTTTTGTGTATGAGTTTGAAACTCTGTCCTCATTATTTCTCAAACCTATGCTCACACTTATGCAGGTGGCGTGAGACATACAGTTATGGAATAAAGCCTCTTAATGGTCAGTTGGAGTGGCCTCAGACCAATAGAATAGGTGTGATCGCACCACCTAATAGAGCTGGAAATCCTGGTAAACCTAAAAATCATGACAGGAAGAAGGGAGAATATGAGACAGAGAGCAAACTAAGCCGTGCTCACCGAGTCATGACTTGCTCAAAATGTCAACAACAAGGGCATAATAAGACCACATGTGAGAACGACTTTAAAGAACCACCAACTAAAAAACAACGACGCAGACCAAGGAAGAATCAGGTCTGCATTATTTTATCCCTAATTTTACCTATTTGTTTATGTAACATGTTAGTAATGAGTCCCTTGTCTAACTGGGATTTCAATTTTACGATTCACAACTCTTTCAAGATCAAACATCCTTCACCCAATCCTCAGCTTGGGAACTTCCACCATCCTCAGAAGATCAAACTTTTGTCGGCCAATCCTCAAATGCACAACAATCAAGCTGGGAGGAAGGTTCTCAACACCAGCCATCACAAACAAGGGGATGAGAACAGTGGTTTGGATTGTAATTCCAGTTTAGTTTTTGAATTATGTTGTTGTGGTTTGTTGCTTTTGGAAGTACTAATGACTTTTGGAACTAATGACTGTTAATCAATGGCAAAATGCTCTTTATTTACCCCAGTACACTAGTTTTAATCCCAAAATGCTCTTTTCCTTTCTCAAAGTCTATATCATTTATAAGTACTCTCAGGATTAAAGTGGTGAAGAAAGCTCGGATTATATCGTTTATAAGATGTTTAATTGACTCGTAATTATTAGCGGATATATACAATTGTTTTCATTAAACATACGAATGTGTCGCTAGCTCTAGTGGCAAACACCCTCCTTTATCACCTTGAGGACATGAGTTTGAAACTCATACTCAACAATTTTTTTTACCCAAAACGACGTCGTATAAATTAACGACAATAGTAAGAAGAGTATTAACGGCTGTTTAATTTTCTGTTAAACCAACTAAGAGGGTGCTTATCATGGCAAGTCAACTTGACTTGCGTAAAACAAATGGCAAGTCAAATATAATTCAGAGTTGTTTTGGTTAGTAAAGAAGTTTGAATTTTTTTTGGCGATTCGTGAAAAGTTTAGGCTTTTTTTGGCCAATTTCCTAATTATAATATTATATTTTAATCATCATATTTTTCTGCCAAGAAATAAGTGATCTAGTTGAATTGTCATTAATTTATTTAGACACTAGATTGTGAATTCGAATCTTATCTTGCTCTAATCGAAAAACTTAAACTATTATAAAGTGTTATCGGTCCAATAATACTTATTAATAAATACAAAATAAAAAAAATCATAAAATTATCTTGGTTGTTTAACCAAACACGTACTTGTACGGTATACAAAAAGAATGCATCTATACTGCAACCTTGCTAATATTGGCGTTATCATTTGGCACTCGGAAATAAGTTAAATAACACAGTTTAATGAGCATAATTAAATACGAACAAAATAGGAGCGAACAACATAACTGGGATGTTATTGTGAGTGTAATCAACAAATGTGTTTGTCCTAGCTAGTCATGCCTACTTTTACTTACACATCACTCTTTTTCAACTCTATCCTTTTTTTCTCAATGTGGCTTCTCTTCGCCTTTCGTGTTTTTTTCTTTGTCGTGAAAGATGTAATATAGTTCATTCGATTTCGATTAATATCTAGAAGAGTATAATGACTTAAGCAATAAGGAAACAATTTGTATAATGACTTCAATATTATACAATTGAAGAGAGGTATTGGGATTATTAGGCAAGATATCTCACATTAGTAAAAGTAAAAATATGCTTTAGTATATACAGTGTTTGAAATTCTCTATTCGTTGGCAATTAATTTTGAATAAAAAATTCAAATTCTCACAGATTAAGCAAAACTCTAAGGAAACTTAGGTTAGTGATTTAGCATACAAACAACAATTGAACCATATTTAAATTGTTTCGAAATATTAAAGTTATTTGTAACATATACACACATGACATTAAAATTTTCATGTTATTGAAAATGTATTGCAACTGTCCAAAGAAAATATAGGCTTGTTCTAAAATATAAATATGAAAGCAAAAAAAAGAATCAAATCCAAAATATATAAAAAGTATGATAACTGTTTGAAAACAAGATCTTCATCTTCTTAACTTGACTCTTAGGTAGCAGAGTAAGGTACGACGTTTTCTTCCTAATAACAATGTGACCTTTGTCTTATAGTTTGAGCCAATCAAATGAAGGAATCTAAACGAACTCTTTTTGACCCTAAGACATGACACCATTTAATGTTCTTTCTGTACATAAGACCAAACTCTTCGACATATATAATCAACTTTAAACTGCAAACAAATAAAACAATGTTGTATATGCAAAACCCCTAAACTGCATATCAAAGTAAAGACAAGACATGTGATATATATGAAAATAAAAAAAATAAAAATGTGAAATATGCTTTTTAATCAAACATACAAACCCCCAAAAGACAAAATGATGATGCAAAGACTGCAGCTAACCAAATAATAAAGAGAAAAAAATAAAAATAATGAAGGGATTGTCCTCTAATAATGCCCCCGCTTGATTAAAACATGAGACCTTCCCTTCAAGGGTTGAAGAAGAAACATATGATATGAGAGAAATAAAAAAAAAAAATTTTGCAGACTGTAGTATCATGAGATGTTCGATGAAACCTTTTTTCTTTTTGGTAAAACTTTGTCCCAGAACCCACCAGAAAACGACCACAACTCCTCCGCTTCCAGGGACTTTCCTTACCCACAGTGGGAAAGTTTCACCGGCGACTCAACCAGTTTCATTATCTACCCCCAAGACTCATCATTTCCTCATCCACAACTCAAACTCGATTCCCCGACTGACCCAGTAATGCTGACTATGCAAATGAAACTGCTGACGACGATGATGATGATGCTGATGTGACTTGGCTGTTGCAGCTACCCTCCCCGACTGACTCAACCCACCCAGAGATGCATGCAGACTTTCCTAAAAGGCAAAAGGAATTTTCTTTTCTTTTTTTCTCAATTAAAGGCGAGCAAGAGCCTTCAAACAGAAATGGCACGAGTAATAGCATGTTTTGCCCATTCGGCTGCTTCTTTAACTGTGTGGTCTTCAGAGGACAAACATTCGTTTAAGAAATCTTTACTTGACACTGACTGTTGTATTAAACCACCCACATGACTCCCTAGTGTATCCGCTAAATCTCCTAAGACCCCAATCGCTGTCTTCATTACCACCTCGTCCCTGTCACACAGCATTTATAACAAAATTAAACTTGTATATTTTTTCTAGTAATATTCAATTTAGTTGGGTGGAAACAAACTTACATGTCTTTCTCCATGTATATACTGTCCAAAAACTGAAGAATATGGGGTGCGTAAGTAATCAGGAGCTGGGTTTTTGGAGAGTTCTTGAAACCTTGAAATATGCCCGAGTAAGCCTCGAGAATTCCGTTTCTCAACGAGTTTGTGTACTCCATCAATTCATCATCAGCTCCAGACGAGTGAGCAGATAATTCCGCTGCGCTCTGAAGCATCGGCATTGAGTACACCAGGTACTTCTCAAAATTTTCACCAATGGCAAGTGCTATGTCACCAAAACAGGAGAATATTAGTGGCTTCACTGAACGGTGCAACTGGTTGCTCGACAGATCCTTCAGAAGCTGCGTCATAATCCCATCACAATATGGTAAAATCTTGTCCTCTAACGCCCTGCAGATATCCCCAACAACACCCACAGTAACAGCACACACTTGGTATTCTTCAAAGTTCTGAAGGCCCATTTCCAAGTACTTGTAAAACTCAGGCATGTATTTAGCGAAAACAGGACCTGCAGCATAAGCAAGAGCGCCAATTGCAAGCATGGCTTCCTCATGTGCAGTTGCACTTCTACAACCAAACACCCTCAGGAAAAGCCCCATCATTTGATCTGCATACTGCATGAAAGCAAAATTGTTTGGCTCAGATCCCATTTTCTGTATAATGACTTGCAAGCATCCACATAGAAGTCCTTGCAATTCATTTTGTTTCTCCCTCTCATCCAATGAAAGCTTTTCCCCTTCCAGAGTATTGTGAAGTTCCAACATTATCACTGGTACTAATTGCAGAACCATATTCGCTGTTTCATCAGTTGAACACCTGACAACTTCATTCAACGCCTCATAGGCTGCAGTCCTCAAGCGTGATTCAGTTGCGTCCTCTCTGTGAGCAACAGCAAGGAGTGAATGAATTATTTCCTGGAAAAAGGGTGTTAATGGAGAATTGGGACCAATATCCTCATAGCCTTGAGCAAGGAAGTATAGAGCCCCACAAGCCTTCTCTGCAACATTAGGTGCATCTTTCATGGTCTGAATCAGTACTGTTATAATCTGCTGACAGTTTGCCTGAGTAATAATTGGTGTTTCAATTGTTGAACCATGAAGGAACTCAAATATCCGACCAAGGGTCCACGCGGTCGTGTCTTTCACATGGTTGCTTGGGTCATTTGTTAGAGCATTGAGCATAAATGTTAACGCTGCGTTAACAATTGCCATCAACTTATCTGCAGAAGGGCCTTCCAAAATGGAACCAAAAGCATAAGTTGCAGCTTCACGGTCTCTCCAATCAGGCTTTGATATTTTCTCTTCAATGAAAGGCATGACATGTGGTACAATGTCATCTCCAACTGCCCTAGCAACCAAACCAAGGCATGTCCCACCTGCCATAGCAATATTCCAAGCCCCTTCATCCAAATCTTGATCTTCTTCTTGTTTAAGAAGAGTCTCCAGCAGTAGAGGCACAAGCCCGGGGAGAGCCTGCTTAGTAAAATAAAAGCATGAAACATCAGAATCCCCAGCGAACTCACCACCATATTCTTCTAAGATGTCAATTTCTTCATCACAAATAGAACTCCAGAATTCAATTGCCTGTAGAGCAACAGACTCATCATCTTCTCTCACAGCCTTAGCTGTTATGTTGAATATATCTTGCATATAATGTGCCAGCTTCTCATAGTATGTGGAAGCTATAGATACCAAACACTCAAAAGCCGCTTGCCTAATTTTCACCTCAGGTGACAGGGTTGCTTCACACACGACTCTCATGATATAATCACGCTCCATGTCGTTGTTGAAATTTGCCTGGGCGAATCCCAGAGCCATGTATAAAGCACGAGTTGCAGCAAGTCTAACATCATTATTTCCTTCAGCAGCATTCATACCCTGAACAACAGCTGTGAGTATTTTATTTACATGCTCCTGTTCTACAACATCAGGTGACACTTCTTCACACAGGTATCCAAGAGTCTCCAAAGTAGCTTGCTTGACATGAGCTGGTAACTGGTGTATATTTGAGAGAAGAGATACTATGAGCTCAGGCCACTGCTTCTGTGGCAACTCAATACCTGCAACCTTAGCAATGACCTGAGAAGCAGTTGAACGAACATCAGGTACAGGAGATGAAAGTGTCTTCAGCAAGAAGGTTCTGATCTGCGACTTTGTCGACATGTCTAGAGCCAGCCATCTCTGGACTAGCTCATACTTCCTGTGTTGTTCCTTAGCATCAAGAGCATTTTTTAGGACTAGACCGGCTAATTTCCTGCTATCTACTGGCTTCTCATCATTTGAAAGCTCTCCAGCAAGTGACAACAAGAAACCCGCAAGGTTCTGTTCCTGAAACTGCTTGAGACTTTCTTCAGCGTGCTTACGCACAGTTCCATCAATTGCCTGAGCATTTATGAGCAACTGGGTAACCTCCATTGCCATAAGTTTTTCTGAAATATAAACATTCAACACATAAGATCTAGCACTGAAATGATAATATATATAAACAAGAAACTTAGAATAAGGCAGAAACTATGACGACGAAATCAGTAAACAAAGACATCAGAACAAGTTCAGGTGAAAGCCACCAACATAAAGAGATTCGACAAAATCCAACAAACAAGCCTTAGAATTCAGCTTGAGAACCAGTTCATCAAACAAAAGCCTACTAAATCACTATCACCCACGCCCAAACTTACAAGCCAAAACGCCATGAATCAATAAAACATCAAGGAATGAGCCATGCCCAGTTAGAAAATTATGAAAGTCAATGAAATAGCGCCGATCAAAGATCCAAGCATGAACTCGAATACAAGACGAAATCTAGTTACTAAGATGACCAAATCAACTAGTTAGTAGAACAGATAAGTAAATCAATAAAACTTATGAGCATAGTCAAGAAACGAAGGAAGTCAAATCCTTGAACAGTGTACAAATTGAAGCAAAAGTTGGAACTGATGATTGAAATCGAGATCGAATAAGAAAAACGCGAATTGGGAAGTAATGAATCCAAAGATGGATCACTTCTAGCATGTTAGATAGATGAAGTGAAGAAGATTACCAAGAATCTCGGCGGCGCCGATCGGATAAAGCGGAAATCGAAGACTGAGAACAAACCCTAGAAGCCCAGAAGGTAGAGAGAGAGGAAGAAAAAAACAGTTCCAGCGAAAAAGGGAAGAGAGAGAGAAGAATCGGCTGTGAAGAATGGGACTTAAAATTTTAAACAAATATTTAATATTATTTTATTGGCTTTTTATACAAACGATTATGTAAATCTCCGTTTTTGACAATTATTTGAATTTTGTTTCCAATTGTAATATTTTAAATTCAAACGTATATATGGGTTTGTTAAGTGTATCGTAAATTATTATCATGTATATGCAAATATATAAAAATGAAACTATGAAATTAATCTTAATTATATAAAGATAATTATAATATGGTGTGATTATGTTATAGATCGCGTGTTGGGTTGTCAATATCTGACCCCATCTAAAATATTCTCATCTGTTCCAATTCCTGACATCGCTTAATGAATCAACGGTCCAGATTGTTTTAAGTTTTTTTTTTTTTTTACAGCGAAATGACAAGAAGAAGATGATTCTCTTTTTCTCTTCTTCCGAAGGTACATAAATATTTTAAAATATTTTTTAAGTTAGAATATATATAAAATAATTAAGTTTTCAATTAATCAACAAAAATGACTTTACAGACGTGATAATGATTCCAAGACACAAAAACAAGCTCCAACACTACCTCACCAGCAATTAGAAGTTTCAATGTACATTTGGAAGAAATTTCTCAAGAGCAGATTTACACAATGGAATCATGATCCTACGCCATATCTAAGCCTTGAACTTGTTTCTGGACACGTCCATGTGTACATAGAATCAGCCGTTTCAAACATTTTAGTTTGATTCCATATAATTTCACATACTATTCAATATAGAACATAATCTCAACAATATAGACATATATGATTTGATTGATAATATCCTTAAAGCAATTGTTTAGATAAAATGATCTGTTAAAATTAAGATCATTTGAAAAACGACTGTTTTAATATAGCAGTTGATAAAAAAAGATTTTCAAACAAAGGTTATTTGAATATTAATGTTGATTGATAACATAAAACGGTTGAATAATATAATGAAATAAAAATTAGTATGTAGAAATTAATATACAGATTACAATTACTATTTAAAAAAAAATTAGCAAATGAATACATTTCTAGATGTAAAAATGATTATTTTCTTAAACTATGACGTGAATAGAATTCTTTTTAAATTATAATTATGCGTAAAAAATATTTGATCCTTTTTATTTTATAAATGATAGTTTTTTTTTAAACAATTACAAATAGCTTTATTTGCAAAAGTTATTTTCAGTCGAGCTTATACTATATACAAACGATCTTTTTATTGTAACCAATCAGACTTATAATATATAAACTCCATACATGAAATAACATTCTATATAAATACTTCATTGAATAGAAGATCTATAAATACAATATTATACATACTGAGATTTGTATTTTCCCAACAAACAAAATTTACTTTTAAAAATGCATATGTTATCATATAAAATTGAGTTAATCTATATAGTACAAAATGTTAGATTAGATTTTATTTCACATAGTATAACACTACTGTCTTGAAGATCTGATTTGAAAACTAAATGTTTAACGTTTTATAATATTTTTTCGAAAAGTAAAATATTAGTGATTTTTATACAAAATAAACATTTTTCCACAAAAGATAACAATATAATAATATTTAGAAAGTGCAATCAAATGGATATGGAACTGTAAAAATTTAAAAAGGCTAATACATCTTTCCCTATTGTTAAAATTACAACAAAGAAGAAAATTCATCTTTTCCTCTTATGTTTTCTTGCCTATATGTCTCTGTTGTCTAGGATTTTCGATTCTTCCTTTGAAAATTACACAATCTCACTAATAAGTAGGTTTCTTCTTTCACTCTCTTCTTATCTCGCTTATTATTGGATAATGTCGACTTTCCTTCACATGCTTTGTTTTCTTTCTCTTTAGCTCCTTTTTTTTCTTTCTCAGCTCATCCAATGTTTTTGAAATTTATGTATATTGAGTCTGCTTCTTAGTTTCAACCTCTTTAATGATTTCTAATAATATTGGGCTTAAAGTTTATTGGACTTTTTATTGAAGTTGATCCAATAGAAGTCTGTTTTGGTGTTAAACAACCTTGGGACTCTGTATTACAAATAAGAGATAAAAGTTACATAGTTGGGTGTAGCCAAACAGAGAGTGAGGACAAAATCAGGCTTCTTTGACGCTAGGGCTTTGCATAGAAAAAGAGAGCATGGTGGGAGGAAAACACTTAAGTGAGTATTTTCTATTGTAACCTTCTTCTTCTTTTAGGTTTTGTTTTTGTGAGTGAAGTGAGCATTGTAAATAAGGTGAGTGTGTAATTGTTTCATTCAGGTATTAGCCATTGTGAGCTAGTTGTTAGCTTTCCAAGACCTACCAAGGTCGACTTTGATTATGGGAACTCGTAACCCCTGTGTGCTCCTCTTTTGTTTTGCTATCTTTAATATTCACCTAGAAATACAACACAAACAAGGATCAAAGTGACACAAAAGTTACTACAAATGGTATCAGAGCCTCATTGGTGAAGAAAGCTGCAATCTTTGTGAGAAAGGATGTGACTTTCTGTTTAAAGTCGAAAGCTTTCTCAAGAAAGGAACAAGTTTTGCAAGAAACAAGCAATTTCTCTACAAAACGGTAATGTCTTTGTCATTAAAAGAAAGGATAACATGTTTTCACTTTTAAGCTAAAATCTGAGTAAAACTTTGATCCTTGTTGTTGTGTTGGTGTGTTGGTGTTCTGAGATAACATGGAACCTACACAAGAAGATTTGAGGTGGAAAATTTTGATGGTGAAGGGGACTTTACCATATGGAAACATAGGATTCTTGCTACACTTGAGATCCTAGGTTTGGACTCAGTTTTAGAGAAGCCAAAACCGGCACCAGTTGTAACAACGACAAGTTTTAGTGGTGAAGCAGGAAGGAAATTGCTGCTATGACTACAGTCACAATTGCAAAAGATTCTAAATGAAAAAACAAGGATAGAAGAGCAAGAAATATGATAAACATGAGTCTCAGTGACGTAGTGTACAAAAAAGTGATGAATGAAACTACAGCCCTTGACCTATGGAATGCTCTAGAGGATAAGTATCAGGTAAAGACTCTCCCTCATCGTTTCCATCAGAAGCAAAGCTTCTATAGTTTCAAGATGGATTAAGGAAAGAACTTGGACATAAATTTGGATACTTTCAACAACTTAATCTCAGATTTGTCAAGTCTAAAAGTGGTTATGGAAGATAAAAATCAGGCTGCAATCCTCATGAATTCTCTACTTAAACAGTATGAGAATTTGGTTTATACTTTAAAGTACAATAGTAGAAGAACTGAGATAATGGTCAAGGAGATAATCAAGTTTGCTTATTCAGTTGAAACAGAACTGAAAGATAAAGGGCTCCTAAAACAAAAGTCAGTTGCAGAGGGACTGGATGTGACACAAAAGGGGAGAAATGATAAGAGATTTGAATCTAGAGGCAAGTCGGCCTCAAGGAGCAAATTCAGAGTGAAAGGGAAACCAACTTGTTGGGTTTGTGGTAGCCAAGATCACATTAAGGCTGAATGTCCTAAGAGAAAGAATCAATCTTCTTCATCTAGACAATCAAGAAAAGTAACAACTGAAGCTGTTGTTACAAAATCGATTCGGGCATAATCAAAGGTGTTAACAATGACTGAAAGCTCCTCCAAGGACAAGTCAGTTTTGGACTCACGGTGCTCTTACCACATAACATATAGGCGATACCTAATGACTGAAGTGGAAGGGACATATAGAGGAAGATTTATCATGGGGAATGATACTTATGCAACATCACAGCTATAGGAAAGATGGAGTTGTTGAACCATGATAATAACATTGTGACATTGACTCAAGTGAGATATGTTCCTACATCAAGAAGAAATCTAATCTCACTCAGACAGTTGGAGTCACAGGGCTGCTGCTTTGAATCTAAAGATTTCAAAATGCGAATTTTCAAAGGGGAGAAAAAGGTGCTAGCAGGAGATTATAAAGACACTACATATTTCCTAAATGGAAAGGCAAAGTTGGAAGAAGGAAATGCAGCTGAAAGCGAGTTAGATACAATAACTCTTTGGCATTGTAGACTTGGTCACATAAGTGAAAAGAGTCTAAAGCTATTGGCAGATAAAGGTGTACTGAAAAAGTGTGATATAACAAGATGTGAATCATGTATTTTAGGCATGTCTCACAAGCTTTCATTCAAAACAAGAAAGCACATATCTCAAGGAGTTCTAGAATACATTCACTCAGACTTGTGGGGTTTTCCAAATGTTACACCAACTTTATCTAAATGTCAATACTACATGACATTTGTGGATGATTTTTCAAGGAAAGTGTTGATATACTTCTTGAAGCCAAAGGACGAGGCATTTTCAAAATTTGTATAATGGAAGGCCTTTGTTGAGAATCAAAGTAGGTGAAAGGTGAAGGCTCTAAGTAGTGATAATGGTCTTGAGTATTGAAATGTAAACTTTGATGATTATTGCACTAAGAATGGAATTATGAGACATAAAACGTGCTCATATACCCCATAGCAAAATGAGGTTGCTGAGAGGTTGAATAGGACAATCTTGGAAAAAGTAAGAAGCTTGTTAAATGAATCAGGTTTGGGGAATCATTCTGGGCAGAGGCTTCTTTAGTGGTGGTCTACTTGTTAAATAGAACACCATCTCCACCACTAAATTTTAAGATTCCGGAGGAGATTTGGTTAGGGGTAAAGGTTGATTATTTACATCTCAGGCGATTTGGGTGCTTAGTTTACTACCATGTGAACCAAGGACAGGTAAAACCAAGAGCAAAGAAAGGGATCATGGTTGGTTATCCTCAAAGAGTGTAAGGTTATAGGATATGGAATGGTGAGAAAAAGAAAAGCATCATTAGCCATGATGTAACATTTTTATGAAAATGTGGTATACAAAATTTTTGGGAAGGTGATTGATACTAAGGAAGTATTGCCTAAAACCAGCAGTAAGAGAGTGTCTTTTCTATTACCAAATGAAGAGGGTAATGGAGTTTCAGATGGTCAGCAAGGTGAATCTTCACGTGCAAGTGGAGATGTGTCATTAGTGGTGAAATGAATGGTGAATCAGCTGAAGAAATTGATAGAACCAAACTTGAAACACTACCAACTTGCTAGGGTGAGAAAGGAGGCAACACATCAAACCTCCTAGCAGATATAATGATACAAATGTTGTTGCATATGCTTTTAACATGGCACAACTCATAAACAAAGAAAAACCTATCTCTTATCAAGAAGTTGTGAGTGTTGATGATAAAGAATTCTTGATAAGTGCTACAAAGGAAGAAATGGACTCCTTAGGTAAAAATCAGACCTAGAATCTGGTGGTCAGACCTAAAGGAAGGAGAGTAATTGGATGTAAATGGATTTTTAAGTTAAAGCAAGGAATTCTCGGAGTTGAAGAACCTAGATACAAATCAAGGTTAGTTGCAAAGCTTGTTTCTCAGCTAGAAGGAATCAATTACCATGATGTTTTCTCTCCGATTGTGAAGCATGCTACTATCAGGTTGGTTCTCTCTATGGTTGTTGATCTAGTTTTGGAGTTAGAACAGTTGGATATTAAAACAACCTTTCTACACGGAACACTAGATGAAGAAATTTTCATGGAACAACCAGAAGGGTATTTAATTGGTGACAAGGTATGTTCGTTGAAAAGATCTTTATATGGGTTTAAACAGTCCCCTAGACAATGGAATCTCATATTTGATCAGTCATGAAGTCTCAAGGATACAAGAGAAGAGAATGTGATCCATGTGTCTGTTTCGAATGTCTTAGTAATAACAGCTATGTTTATCTATTGTTATATGTCAATGACATACTAGTGGCAGAAAAATATATGAAGGAAATTAAAAGGATGAAGGAAATCTTAGGCAGCAAACTTGAAATGAAGGATCTAGGGGTTGCAAAGAGGTTTCAGGACATTGATATTTACAGAGATAGAGAAAGATGTATAAAACTTTCATAGCAAAGCTATCTAGAAAAGGTGCTCAAAATTTTTAATATGGAACAAGCAAGACCAGTCTCAACACTAATGGGTTCTCAATTCAAACTATCTAGCACCAAAGAATAACCGAAAGCTGAAACAGAAAGGCAAATGAGATTGATACCTTATACAAGCGCAGTGGGTAGTCTCATGTATACGATGATAGGGACTCGACGAGACCTTGCCTATGCAGTTGGACTGATAAGTTAGTTCATGAGTCAACCTAATCAAGAGTATTGGGAAGCTGTTAAGTGGGTGATTAAAATATGTAAAGAAAATAATTCATTATAACCTTACATTCACTAAGTCAAGAAAAATGGAGGTAAAAGGATACAACGACAATGACTATGTTGCAGATCTTTACAAGAGGAGAAGTATTACCGGCTACGTTTTCCAAGTTAGAGGAAACACAGTGAGTTGGAGGTCAGGACTGCAGCGAGCCATCGCCTTGTTGACCACGTGAAGCTAAGTACATGGCTCTAGTAGAGACTGCTAAGGAAGCACTATGGTTGAATTGTGATCTTGTCTGACTCAAGTAGTGTTATATGCTTATCAAAGAATCATACCTTCATGAAAGGACAAATCATATCCATGTCCGTTATAACTTTCTCAAAGAGCATGTTGCATAAGGAACCTTAAAGGTATAAAAAAGCAGCACTTTGGTAATCCGAGCTGATTCGTTAACTAAAGTGATACCAATTACAAATTTTGAGGAAGGATTACATAACCTGGGAGTGCATAAGCACTGTTTCGGCTTGGAATTGAGCTGGTGAAGCTCTGGCGGTCAAGTCGGAGGTGGAGCTTCTGTGGTGAAATCAAAGTGAGGAAAAGAAGTGTATCATCTCGTGGGTGAGGTCTGAAACATAATCGATGTGGAGATTATTGGGTCGGCTTCTTAGTTTCAAACCTTTCTAATGATTTCTAATAATATTGGGTTTGAAGTTTATTGGGCCTTTTATTGAAGTTGATCCAATAGAAGCTTGTTTTGGTGTTAAACAATCTTGGGACTCTGTATAACAAACAAAAGTTACAGAGTTGGTTTTGTCAAATAGAGAGTGTAGAGAAAATCAAGCTTCTTTGATGCTAGAGCTTTGCAAAGAGAAATAGAGAATGGTGAGGGGAAAACACTTAAGTGAGTATTTTCTATTGTAACCTTCTTCTTCTTTTGGGTTTTATTTTTGTGAGTGAAGTGAGCATTGTAAGTGAGGTGAGTGTGTAACTATTTTATTCGTTTATAAGTCACAGTGAGATGGCTGTTAGCTCTTTGATACTTACCATGGTCGGCCTTTATCATGGGAACTCGTATCCCCTGTGTGCTCCTCTTTTGTTTTGCTATCCTTAATATTCACTTGCAAATATAACAACAAACAATGATTAGAGTGACACAAAAGTTACTACAATATAGATAAATATGGTTTATGATAATGTTTGGGAGTTATTTTACTAAGTTTAGAAGCACTGTCTTAGTAGCTTTGTGAAAACTTTTAAATATTGTTTGGAACAATAAAATTTTGTGTGAAGTGACGAACAAACATATGTTTTCTTTCAACATCGAAAAATAGTTTTAATTGGTTTAACTAACTTTAAAAATTATTAAAATTAAGTATTTAGTAAAAGTAATATTTATATCCTTAAAAGTATAATTTGATATCTAATTATATAAAAATTTAATTTAAATAGTTGAAATGTTGTTCAAAAATTGAAACATGTCATTTTAGTTATTTTATTGCTAATTGCATTTAAATGGAGATACCAATTAGTAAAACAAATAAGCATGCATTTAGATGTGTTAGATGTATAATCTAACATAAAAACAAACAACATTTAGAAGTACCATTTAATTGTTTTATCTGGATGGAAACAAACAACCCTATGACACATAGTATTAGCAGTACTCATTTAAGTTGTAAACATCCTCTAGTAAAAAGACACGTATATTTCACTCCTTAATATGCTAATGATATTTCTGCCACACTTCAAACGAAATGTGATGTGATTTGTATTAGAGAAGAGACCTAAATTATCAAGACAAGCCATAATCTTGACCATGTAAATTTAGGAATTTTAGGTAAAAATTACATACTAAAAATTATGGTTACTAAAGTTGTCAAGTGATCACAAAAGACCAAAAGATCACAAGACAAAGTCTTGCAAGAATAGAATAACTTCAGGTGATAATCATATGCATAATTAGAATCGCCTAACAAAATGTTTCTAAAATACTTAAAGGATGCAAGAAGCAAAGTAGGAGGCTTCAATATTTTTGGTATGCTAAAGAGATGGAGTCACCATGTCTATATCTAGTTACAATTTGAATTCTTGGAAAATGCGTTACTTTTTGTAGGACATGTCAGTTTCATTATTTATCTCCTAGCAAACTAGGTCAAGACCAAGTGTATTGTCTTATCATTTATATATATGTTGTATGCACCTCATTTCTCTCGCGAAGATTCTCTGGTGATTCCAATAGTTTCACAAATCCCGTTGGTCACAATTGATGTTGTCGGTGTAATTCGTTATATAATTGGATCTCCTCTCACTCTTCCTTTTAAATTACGGTTCTTATTCTCTTCCTTTGTATTTGCGTCTTTTATGGTTATGATTTTGCTAAGAACCAGTGATATGATCATGGAAAACAGCAAGGAAGCTAAGGAGAAGTTGTAGCTAAGCAATAAAGATCACGAAAGAGGTTTGGAGATTCCAGTCGGTCCAATTACAAGATCACATGCCAAACAAAGCAAGGAGAGCATTTGTAGAATTATTCAAGGCCTTTTGGACAAAAGACAACATAAGGAATCCATTGGACTTTATACTTTTCAAGTCCAAACAACTTTGAGCCTTCTCTAAGTCCAAGAGAAGTCATAAATCAAGTCTTAAAGTCCAGCCCATGAATAGTGACGAATTTGGAAGACTAAAAGATATTTTGGAGGCCAAAAGTTCAAGAGTCCTTCTCATTCAAGTCATAGTAAATTGTGACATTTACTTGTCATTTACTTAGTAGTCTTTACTCTTCATATTTAAGATATTCAATAAGTTTAGAGGAATCTAGAGAGTCCTTTCTTTTCTTTATAAACTCATGTAATTCTCATTTGTGAGGATCCAACTTTTTATCAATAAATTTGAGAGTGATTCTTTTTTTGTTCTTTGTGAACTTTTCTATCTTTCTTGGTGTATCATATCCAAGGGATCAAACTGGTTTATCAAGTAATTTTCATCACACTTGTGTGGCCATTCATAGCCATTGGCGTGAAGGGGCGAGTCGAAACAGCAACAATCTTTGGTTTAATATACTAAAGGTGGGGGCTACTCGAGTCAACATTCCGTGGTTCCACCGCCTTGCTTAATTGAAGGCGAGTTGAAACAACAACAATCTTAGATTTGACATACCTAAGGTGGGGGTTACTCAAGTTCTTTCAAGACCAATGACTATCCTTACAACTTGGAGTGACGATTCCTTCGGGATTGCGCGTCATTTTGTATCAGAGCACACTTCCAAGTTAGTTAATCTTTTCATTTTCTATCTATTTATCTTCTATCTCTTCATCTTCCACCTTTCCAAGTTCTATCTTTTCATCTTCTATCTCTTCATATTTTATCTCTTCATCTTCTATCTTTTTATCTTCTATCTTTCCAACTTCTATCTTTTCATAGTTTCTTCTTAATTAATTAAAGAAAAAAGCAAGAAAAAAGGAAAAAAAAAAAGATTAAAAAAAAAGAAAAAAAAAGAAAAAAAAACGGTTCATCTTCTATTATGTATAAAAAATAAATCTTGTTCGTTGTTTGTTTGTGTATCAAGATCTATCTAACACTTGAGTTGTGTGATACTTGTTAAGTCATTGACCCTTTGGGAAAACAAATCAAAGAGTGTTTGATTAGTTCTATAAGAACATTTTGAGATTCAAAAAGAGAGGAAAATGCGTAAGGTTGTAAGAACATCTGAGAGAAAAACCAATAATTTGAGGGAAACACTTGTGTGTCAAACACTTGAGAGATTGTGAGACATTTTTATATTAACAAATTTTTTTACAGGTTATAAGTATGTCAAACGACAATAACAACAATCCGGAGGGTGAGCAAATACAAGGAATTCCAAATCTCCAAATTCAAGCTTTGATGGGAGAGATGACCCGTTTGTTGAGAGTTGAGATGGAGGCAGTCAGTCAATGAACATTTGGATCAAGTTCAAAATGAGATAACACTTAGGCAACAACCTCAGCTGCCGAACGTACAAGGAGATCCATCACCGGCGGAAGTACAAAGAGGCGGTGTTGACTACTATGGTCGAGATGAACACTCATCTAACTCAAGTCGAAGGAGACCTAGACAAGCTAGGGATGAAAGAGGTCAGGCTGAAGATAATTTAAGGGGACTTAAGCTGAAAATTCCATCATTTCAAGGAAAGAATGATCCAGATGCCTATCTCGAATAGGAGAAAAAGATTGAACTCGTTTTTGATTGTCAAGACTATTCTGAGCTCAACAAGGTACGAGTTGCAGCCAATAAATTCTATGATCATGCTATTAATTGGTGGGATCAAGTTGTGACAAACAGGAGAAGAAATAGAGAAAGACACATTAAGACTTAGGAAGACATGAAAACCTTGATGAGACGACGGTTCGTTCCTAGTCACTATCACCGAGAGTTACATCAAAAACATAGGAGATTGGTGCAAGGCAACCGAAGTGTGGAGAATTATTTTCAAGAGATGGAAATATTTATGATGAGAGCCAATATAGACGAAGATTGTGAGGCTACCATGGCCAGATTTCTTAGTGGTTTGAATCGTGAGATTCAAGACCAAGTAGAGATGCAGCACTATGTGGAATTGGAAGATATGTTGCATAAGGCTATCTTGGTGGACCAGCAGCTCAAGAGGAAGGGTAGCACACGTCAAAGTTATGACATGAGTTCTATTACTCAACGTCCTAGCTGATCACGCGAAGACAAAACTGTTCCAAAACCAAAGTTTGAATTTAAGCCGAATACTAGCCAACAAGAGGTCAAAGGTAAAGCTGAACCTTCTTCTACAAGAAATCGTGATGTGCAATGTTTAAGTGTCATGGCAGGGGACATTATGAAAATGAATGCTCAAACAAGAGGGCCATAATACTTAGAGTCAATGGAGAAAACAAAACCGAGGAATAAGTGGTTTCAGATTCTATGTCATCTCAAGATGAGCTGGAGTTACCTGCAACCAAAGGTGATCTTTTGGTAGCTTGAAGGTCTTTGAGTGTGCAAGGTAAAGTAGAGGATAACGTGCAGCGTGAGAATCTATTCCACACACGTTGTCTTGTTCTTGATAAGGTGTGTAGTCTTATAATTGATGGAGGGAGCTGTACGAATGTGGCGAGTACTACACTTATCGAGAAACTGGGATTGACTACTCGAAAACATCCCAAGCCGTATAAACTTCAATGGTTAAGTGAGTTTGGAGAACTCAAAGTGTCAAAGAAAGTTGTGGTTCCATTTAGCATTGGGAAGTATAAGGACGAGGTGATTTGTGATATTGTGCCAATGGAGGTTGTGCATATTCTTCTTGGGAGACTGTGGCAGTTTGATCGGAAAGTTGTTCATGATGGTTTCACCAACAAGCATTCATTTGGTTTTAAGGGAAAACTGTTACGCTTGTTCCTATGACTCCTAATAAGATCTACCAAGATTATTTGCTTCTAAAGCAACGTGAGGAGAGAGCTATGAGTGACTCAAACACAAAACACCAAAAAGAGAGTGAGATTGAGAGAGAAACACTAAAAAGGAGTGAGCTTAAGAGTGAAACACACAAAGAGAGAAAAGAGAGAAAACACCAAAATTTCTTTGTGAGGTCAAGTGAGATAAAGAGAGCTTTAGTGTCAAATCAACCTATATTTGTACTTATGTACAAAGAGGTCTTTATGAGTTCTACTAACCTTGACCCCGGTTTGCCTAATGGTGTTTCTTCTTTGTTGCAGGATTTTGGAGATGTATTTCCAGATGAGAACCCTAGTGGTCTACCTCCAATCCGAGGGATTGATCATCAAATAAACTTTGTACCCGGAGCATCCATTCCAAACCGTCCAGCCTATAGAACCAATCCAGAAGAGACCAAGGAGTTGCAAAGGCAAGTGAGTGAGCTGATGGAGAAAGGATATATCTGTGAGAGTATGAGTCCATGTGTCGTGCCCGTTTTACTAGTTCCTAAGAAGGATGGAACTTGGCGTATGTGTGTTGATTGTAGATCCATCAATAATATCACGGTAGAGTATAGACACCCAATTCCTCGCTTAGATGATTAGATGAGTTGCATGGTTCTTGTGTCTTTTCTAAAATTGATCTTAAGAGTGGATATCACCAAATTCGAATGAAAGAGGGCGATGAATGTAAAACATCTTTTAAAACAAAACATGGTCTTTATGAGTGGTTAGTCATGCCTTTTGGATTAACTAATGCACCCATCACGTTCATGAGGTTAATGAACCATGTTTTAAGACATTTTATTGGTTTGTTTGTGGTTGTCTACTTTTATGATATTCTGGTTTTTAGCAAAAGTTTGGAAGAGCACAATGAGCATTTGAAATCGGTTTTAGGCATACTAAGAAAGGAAAAGCTATATGCTAACTTGAAAAAGTGTACCTTTTGTTCGGATAATCTTGTGTTTCTAGGCTTTGTTGTAAGTGCACAGGACATTCAAGTAGACAAGGAGAAAGTGAGAGCAATCCGAGAATGGCCAAGTCCTAAAACCGTAGGAGAAGTTCGAAGTTTCCATGGCCTTGTTGGATTCTATAGACGGTTTGTTCGTGATTTTAGCACTATTGCTGCCCCACTTACTGAAGTGATCAAGAAAGATGTTAAATTCAAATGGGGAGAAGCTCAAGAGAATGCGTTCCAACAACTTATTGAGAAACTCACCAATGCACCACTTTTATCTTTGCCTAACTTTCTTAAAACATTTGAGATTGAATGTGATGCATCAGGTGTAGGCATTGGAGATGTGCTTATGTAAGAGAAGAAGCCAATCACTTACTTTAGTGAGAAGTTTGGAGGAGCAACTCTAAACTATCCGACTTATAACAAGGAGTTGTATGATTTGTTTAGAGCTTTGCAAACAGATCATGAGTCTTTGAAACACTTGAAGGGTCAACAGAGACTAAATAAACGACATGCTCGTTGGATGGAGTTTATAGAGACATTTCCTTATGTTATACGGTGTAAGCAAGGAAAGGAAAACATTGTGGCTGATGGGTTATCAAGAAGATATGAACTACTATCTACTCTTGATGCTAAGGTTCTTGGTTTTGAGCACACTAAAGAGTTATATGAAACTGACCTTGACTTTCAAGAAGTGTTGAGGACTTGTGTGAAGCATGCGTATGGAAAGTTCTATGTTCATGAGGGTTTTCTATTCTATGAAAATAAATTCTGCATTCCTAATTGTTCTTTGAGAGATCTTTTGGTTAGGGAATCACATGGAGGAGGCCTTATGGGACATTTTGGCGTCTCCAAGACCATGGCTGTTCTAAAAGAACATTTCCACTGGCCACATATGAAAAGAGATGTAGAACGAATTTGTGCGAGGTGTGTTACTTGTAAGTAAGCTAAGTCTAAAGTCCAACCTCAATGTATGTATCTCCCATTGCCTATTCCGAGTGAACCATGGACTGATATCTCAATGGACTTTGTCCTTGGGTTGCCTAGAACTAAGAGAGGTATGGATTCTATCTTTGTGGTAGTAGACCGATTTTCTAAGATGCCACATTTCATTCCTTGTCACAAATCTGATGATGCTACATTTGTTGCTGATTTGTTCTTTAAGGAAGTTGTGCGTTTACATGGCATGCCTAGGACGATTGTTTCAGATCGAGATGTTAAGTTTCTTAGTTATTTTTAGAAAAATTTGTGGGCTAAGTTACAGACAAAGTTATTGTTTTCTACTACTTGTCATCCAAAAACTGATGGACAAACTGAAGTAGTCAATAGGACTTTATCCACGTTGTTACGTGCTATAATTAAAAAGAATATTAGAACTTGGGAAGATTGCTTGCCTCATGTTGATTTTTCTTATAATCATTTCATCCACTCGGCTACTAACTTTTCCCCTTTTCAGATTGTGTATGGTTTTAATCCCCTAACTCCATTAGATTTATCATCTTTACCTTTCAATGAGCTTGTGAACTTAGACGGGAAAAAGAAAGCTGAGATAGTCAAGAAGCTTCATGAAAAAACGAGGCTTAACATTGAGCAAAAGACTAAGCAATATCAAAAGCAAGCCAACAAAGGAAGGCGTGAGAAGAACTTTACACTCGGAGACTTAGTTTGGGTTCACATGAGGAAGGAACGATTTCCAGCTGAAAGGAAGTCTAAGCTAATGCCAAGGGCCATTGGGCCATTTCGAGTCTTGGAAAAGATCAATGAAACGTCTACAAGATAGACTTGCCAAGTGAGTACAAAATCAGTTCTAGCTTTAACATTTCTGACTTGATTCCTTTTGATGCAGATGAACCTGATTTGAGGTCAAATCCTTTTCAAGAGGAAGGGGATGATATGATCATGGAAAACAGCAAGGAATCTAAGGAGAACTTGGAGCTAAGCAATAAAGATCACGAGAGAGCTTTGGAGATTCCAGTCGGTCCAATTACAAGATCACGGGCCAAACAAATCAAGGAGAGCATTTGTGGAATTATTCAAGGCCTTTTGGACAAAGAACAACATAAGAAATCCATTGGACGTTATACTTGCCAAATCCAAACCACTTTGAGTCTTCCACAAGTCCAAGAGAAGTCCTAAATCAAGCCTTAAAGTCCAGCCCATGAATAGTGACGAATTTGGAAGACTAAAAGATATTTTGGAAGCCAAAAGTTCAAGAGTCTTTTGTATTCAAGTCATAGTAAATTGTGACATTTACTTGTCATTTACTTAGTAGTCTTTACTCTTCATATTTAAGACATTCAATAAGTTTAGAGGAATCTAGAGAGTCCTTTCTTTTCTTTTCTTTATAAACTCATGTAATTCTTATTTGTGAGGATCCAACTTTTTATCAATAAATTTGAGAGTGATTCTCTTTTTGTTCTTTGTGAACTTTTTGATCTTTCTTGGTGTGTCATATCCAAGGGATCAAACTGGTTTATCAAGTGATTTTCATCACACTTGTGTGGCCATTCCTAGTAATTGGCATGAAGGGGCGAGTCGAAACAGCAACAATCTTTGGTTTAATATACTAAAGGTGAGAGCTACTCGAGTTAACATTATGTGGTTCCACCACCTTGCTTAATTGAAGGCAAGTTGAAACAACAACAATATTATGTTTGATATACCTAAGGTGGGGGTTACTCAAGTTCTTTCAAGACCAAGAACTATCCTTACAACTTGGAGTGACGATTCCTTCGGGATTCCGCGTCAACTAGTTTGGGTTCAGCCAGTTTTAAAATTCCCACTTTTGTTTCGTGTTAGTTCTGGGCTAGAGTTCATTTTTTGGCAGTTTCATGTTCATTAGCCCATCAAATACTTTCTTAGCTTAACCCACATCGGCTCAAATATGAGTTTGATGTTTTGGTAAAGCACTTTCAAAGTTTCCTTCAGTCGTACTAACATCTAGATATAGGCGAGACTATTGCCTAACAGGCGAGTACGGAGAGCTTGAAGAGTAATGTCTTGCCACCTAAAGCATTGGTTGAAGAGTGGAAGAAGATCTCGTTATTGGGACTTTGAATTAGTTTATGTAAATTGGACCGGTTATGTAAATTACTTTGGTTTTCCCGGTTTGATTTATGGTTTGATGTATAGTTATATATTGGGGATTGTACAGTGAAAACGACAAGCAATTTTCTTCGCAAAGATTAACAGAAATTGATTCTTGTTCATCGAGTTTACATGTTATCTGAGCTTTGTGAAGAATCTCTGTAGCTTCCGCTAAAATATTGCAATCAATTCTCGATCGAAATGGTCGAAGAAGTTTTAGGGACAATGATTTCTAGAGTGGTTCCGATGACGATTCTGGTGGTGTCGCCGTATTCTTTGGCCAACTGAGACAATCCCATAGCTCTAATTTCTCCGATTGTACTGAGCGGTGCAAACTATAATGAATGGTCCCTAGAAATGCTCAATGTGCTGCAATCAAAAATAAAGATTGGTTTCATCAATGGAAGCTTAGTAAAGCCGAGCATCGATAATCCAAACTATGAAAATTGGCAGGTTGTCAATTCCATGGTTTTGGGGGTGGTTGCGAGCCTCGATTGATCCTAAAGTGAAATCCACGGTAATTTTCGTTTATGATGCTTGTCAACTATGGAAAGATCTTAAAGAAAGATTCTCGGTGGGTAATACTGTTAGGATTCATCAACTGAAGTCGCAAGTAGTTTCTTGTAAACAAAATGGAAGATCTCTAATTAAATATTACGGTGAGTTGTGTTCTTTGTGGGAAGAACTGCAAATGTATAGGCCTTTGCCTTCTTGCACCTATGGAGCAATGAAAGAACTTGTCAGAGAGAGAGAAGAAGAAAGATTTCATCAATTCATGATGGGGTTAGATGATTCAAAGTTTGGAAACGTGTGTATTGCCATCATTGGAATGGATCCTTTACCTACTCTTGGTGAAGGTTACTCCAGAGTGATAAGAGATGAACAAAGATGGGCATCAGCTCAAGATCGTGAATTGCAGCAAAATGCAATTGGTTTTTTTAACTCGTGGTACTCCTGGCTACAAGCAAGAACAAAGTGTCCCGAAGAACAAGAATGTGACGTGCTCAAATTATGGAAGAACTGGACATGAGAAGCGTGATTGCTGGCATTTGATAGAATGTGGGAAGCAAAGTGGAAAAGGACGTGGTAAAAATATTGGTCGGGTTAAGAACCAGACTTCTGATTCAGCTATGGCACACACAACAACGTCAAACTCTTCTGTCTTTCCAGACTTGACTCTTCAACAGTGGAAACATTTGCAACAATTTGTAGTTGAGAAAACGGAATCTGGTAACTCTGACAAATTGGCTGGTAAGAAAAACTTAGGAGATGTAATTTTAGACATTGGGGCTTCTCATCACATAACTGGGAACCTGAATCTGTTTAATGAATTGGAAAAGATTTCTCCATGTATTATATAGGCTTTGCATATGGAAGCAAAACCTTTGCTGTCAATATGGTAGTCATGTCTCTGTCAGAAACTTTGTGTCTGCCTAATGTTCTATATGTGCCTTCTTTGAATTGCACTCTTGTCTCAATGTCAAAATTGTTGAGTAAAACAAAGTGTATCGCTTTGTTTACAGACACAATGTGTGTGTTCCAGGACCATTTCTCGACGATGCAGATTTGGCAATTGTGAAGAAAGAGATGGAGTTTACTATCTGAATCAAGCTGGTTTGTGAAAGCTCAATTGGCCTCAAGTAGATTTGATCCGGATCTGTGGCACAAGCGTCTTGGGCATCCTTCTTTTTCAGTTCTTAGTAGCTTACCTCTATATTCTGGTTATGCTTCTTCCATTACTCTGAATTCAAAATTCTGTGATGTATGTTGTAAAGCTAAGAAAACGAGGGAGTCTTTTTCGTTAAGTGTGAATAAAATAGTTAATTGTTTTAAGCTAATACATTGTGATGTTTGGAGTCCTTACAGATTTGGTGCAATTTACTTTCTTACAATTGCAGACAGTTATTCTAGAGCAATGTGGACATATCTTCTTCTTGCAAAATCTGAAGTTAATCGAGTTCTTTAGTTATATAGAAAAACAATATGCCAAGACAATCAAAATGATAAGAAGTGACAATGAAAGTGAATTTATGTCTCTAGCTTTCCCCCCTTTTCCGCCCCAACTCTTTCGAATGCCGGTTACAAAAATCCTTCAATCAGCTCAAGAGCTGGAAAAAAAAAACTTCTAGGTTTCGGAATAGAAGGAAGGAGGCTTCCAGGAGGTAAGTCCTGCTTGATTGATTTCACCAGGTTTATAAAGACTGGTTCGAAACGAAAGGACCAGGTCGGGATGCCCGTGAAGTAAATCATCGCACCTATGGTCCAACCAATTGGGAGAGAATCAATAGATTCCTTTTGGCTCTTATTTTAGGGAAAATGGAGTTGTTCATCAGACGTCTTGTGTCTACACGCCATAGCAAAATGGAAGAGTCGAAAGGAAACACAAGCATATCTTGAATGTGGTTGGCAGCCTACTGTTGTGGTGACAACAGCTTATGTTATTAATAGAACCCCATCTGCAATTCACAATGGGAAGAACCCATATGAAATCTTATATGGAAAGCCTCCTGACTACTCTAGGTTAAGGATCTTTGGTTATGCATGCTATATTGACAGCAACTCTAGAAACAAGAGCAAATGTGAGGAAAGAAGTCGGTTATGCGTGTTTGTAGGGTACCCTTTTGGTTAAAAAGGATGGAAGGTGTATGAGCCATCTGCCAATGAGTTTTTGGTTTCAAGGGATGTGGTTTTCAGAGAGGATGTTTTTCCTTCCGAAGTAGAACATCATCTGATCAAAGAGCCTGTTGATCACTGCAATGATGAAGACTGGGTAGAATCAAGTGTGTCAATCACTGCATCTGAAAATATACTTCTTATGTCAATATTGAGGGCATCAACAACATGGGGAGAACCTATATGTTTCTCCTACTAATGCAACAAATACAGAATTGAAACCATTTATTGATTCTGCTAAAATTGTAACTGATATTCAAATTGTACATGTCATTGCAGATCTTAAGACCGAAATTGCAGGTTCCTTGCCAGCTGCTGTAGGGGATCCTATGCCTCATCTGAGAAGAAGTGAAAGGCAGAGACAACCTTCAACAAAACTTAAAGACTATGTTCAATACAATGTCACTTGTGAACAAGAAAACCATATGGTTTCATTGAGCTCAGTAACCACAAATGCATCAGACAAATCTTTATATCCTCTGTATGATTTTGTATCTGATGCTCAATTCTCTATTCCTCAAAGAGCCTTTTTGGCTGCAAAAACTGCTGAAACGGAACCAAAGCACAATGGTGAGGCTGTTTGTATCAAAGTATGGAAGAATGCCATGACCAAGGAAGTCACAACTCTTGAATTGCAGCACACATGGGACATAGTTGACTTACCTCCTAGACGATTCGCTCTTGGGTCTCAATGGGTTTACAGAATGAAATACAACTCTGATGGAACAATAGAGCGTCATAAGGCTCGATTAGTGGTTCTTGGTAACAACCAGATTGAAGGGGAATATTACTTAGAGATATTTGGGCTTGTAGTCAAAATGAAAACTGTGAGAATGTTGCTTAGATTAGTTGCTGCAAATAATTGGAATATTTACAAGATGGATGTAAACAATACATTTTTGCATGGCAACCTTGAAGAAGAGGTATACATGAAGTTACCACCAGAATTTCGACACACTCATCACCGCTTGAAGAAGTCTCTGTATGGACTAAAACAGGCTCCTAGATGCTGGTTCAAAAAACTCTCAGATTCACTTGTCAGGTTTGGTTTCGTGCAATCCTATGAAGATTACTCTGTCTTCTCCTATACTCACAAAGAAAAAGAACTCATATTCTTAATATATGTTGATTATCTCATTATATGTGGCAATGATGAGTATCTGGTTCAGAAGTTCAAGGAGTATCTCGGAAGGTGTTTCTCTATGAAGGATCTAGGGAAACTTAAATATTTTCTCGGTGTTGAAGTAAGTAGAAATGTAGAATGTATATTCCTGTCTCAGAGAAAGTATACACTCGATATAATAGCTGAGTCGGGTAACTTAGTCTCAAAGCCAAACTCCACTCCTTTAGAACAGTACCATAAACTGGCTCTTGATGATGGTCCTATGCTTGAAAATCCAACACAGTATGGAGGTTATTCTATCTCATTAACACAAGACCAGAGCTATGTTACTCTGTTCATGTGTTATCCCAGTTCATGCAAACTCCACGAATAGCTCATTGGGAAGCTGCTCTAAGGGTGGTGTGTTACCTTAAAGGGACACCAGGAATGGGGATCCTCTTGAAATCAGACAAAGACCTTACACTGACCATTTACTATGACTCTGATTGGGCATCTTGTCCTTTAACAAGATGTTCCCTAAGTGCTTATGTGGTTCTCATGTATCTTGGAAAAGAAAGAAGCAAGAGAGTGTGTCCCACAAGTCGGGTATAGATCAATGGCTGCTGATCTCCGTGAAATCAAATGGATTTTTCAGTTGCTGAAAAACTTTGGTGTTACTCAAGTAGCTCCAACAAGTTTCTACTGTGACAGCAAGGCATCAATATACATAGCCTCAAATCATGTACTCCATGAACAGACTAACACATAGAGGTTGATTGTCACGCAGTATGTGATGCAACAACTGAAGGTATTATCTCTCTTCATCACATCAAAACTACAGATCAACTTGCTGATCTCATGACAAAGGCTCTCGGCAACGCTCAGTTTAAATACTTGATGTCCAAGTTGAGCATGTTAGACCCTCATGCTCCAACGTGAAGGGGAGTATTACCTTACAGACGAGTAAGAAGAGCTTGAAGAGTAATGCCTTTCCACCTGAAGCATTGGTTGAAGAGTGAAAGAAGATCTCGATATTGGGACTTTGAATTAGTTTATGTAAATTGGACCGATTATGCAAATTAGTTTGGTTTTCTACGTTTAATTTCTAGTTTGATGTAAAGTTACATATTGGGGATTGTACACTGAAAACGACAAGCAATTTTCTTCACAAAAATTGATTCTTGTTCATCGAGTTTACAGAGATCTGTTGGTTTTTCAAATGCCCTTCACCAGATTTATGTCATATCAGTTCGACTCCACTGACATAGGAAATGGTTTAAATAAGCCTCTCAAAAGTTGAAGTACCATAATTCCTAATTAACAATTCCAAACTTATAATTTTCTAAGCAAAAATGTGAAGATGAAAAGACTATGCTAGGTGTTATTTTTCTTCATTCTTTCAGTTTCAAGATATTTTTAATGATGTGAGGAGCTAATTTATGACAAATTGTAGTGTGTGTTTACCTTTAGCTTTCTGGTTGTCATCGGTTCTCTGTTTTCTTGTTATTTTATTTCTAGAAATATTTTATCTTGCTAGTTTATGTATCTTTACTTTTTATTTTATTCTTTTACAATATAAAAACTAATAAATAAAATAAAGTATGATGACAAAAGAAAAGAAAAATTAAAACAGGAAATAAGTATTAAAACAATAATACAAATATGTTTCATCTCTCATTGCAGTTACAAAGGTTTCCTC
Organism: Lepidium sativum; assembly: GCA_023374145.1. NCBI lineage: Eukaryota > Viridiplantae > Streptophyta > Magnoliopsida > Brassicales > Brassicaceae > Lepidium > Lepidium sativum. The sequence continues at coordinate 14,923 of JAKUCM010009253.1, read as the reverse complement.
TTCGAAATAAGTCGTCTCCCCATCAAATGCCACCTCTTTTCTTCTTCTTTAGTCAACAATAAATATGTTTTCAACAAGTTTGAGTTAAAAAAACTAAAACAATTAAATGATAATAGTTGAATTTATCTACATTTGACTGAATGTAAAATTTAGTTGAATTTTTATTTTATTTTTTAATAAAATGTAGAGTCAAATGATAATAAAAGAATCTAGCTGAATTTGGAGCAATTGTTTTGTCAATATTACTTACCACCTGCCACTATGCTAAATGCCACTTGCGAATTTGGAGAAATTTAAAATAGTAGTTTAGTTATAAAAAAATTTCTATTCGAATTAAACCAAATCAAAAATCAAATGATATCCGATATATTTTAAATTAAATTTTGGTTTTTTAGACAATCTTTTATTAAAACTTTACTAATTTTGAATTTTAAAAAAAAAACAAAAATTAATAAAAATATTATAACTCAAACAAGATTTATATTTTATCTGAATCTGATCTGAATAATAAACATATATGAATGTGTATTAAATTAATGGAATAAAAAACCTAAAAAGATTGAATCCAAATTCGAACTTGTACCCGAAAACTCAAATGTACTTCTCGAAGATGAAAGTGATCCGAATAATAAGGTCACCAAACTGAAACCTATTAAATATGACTTAAATTTATATATAAAAAATTAAACCAATAACGAATCTCGAATCAAATGTGTATATAATACACCCAAAACACAATTATACGTATGAAAAAAAGTTATTAACAAATATTACTAAAAGAAAGAACATTGAAGTCAACAAACAAAAGTGAAATGACTATTATTCTAGAACATATTCCATAAGTGCAACTGGCAACATTTAAAAAATAATCTGAAGAATAGAAAATTTTCACTCATTTTGTGTTATCAGTTGGATATTAAGTATTATATTTCTTTACATCTCTTTTCTTAACATGGATTTTGTTTTTAACATTGATGGTATTTAGTTGATAATGTTCCAAGAACACATAATTACAATAATTTATAAAGAGAATTAAAGTCTCTCAATCCTACAAACAAAAGAGGAAGAGATTTTGACAATTCACTGATAAATTATTCACAACGATAATACGTGTCTTACAAAAATTTTCTAAGGAGTTTTCTGCACAATTCTATCAAAAGATGAGCTGCAAACCTATAAGCGATAATTTGAAGAACAAAGTCTCGCTTTATCTGTAAATGATAATTCTCGTTCTTTTGAAATGTTTATGTTAGAAATCTCGGACAAGCTACCTATCCAATAACTTACTCGAAAACCAAAGATTAACTGATAACTGCAAAAACCAAACCATTTTAGAAAAGAAAAACAGAGTACTGAAAACACTACACAAGGGGAAATAACATCCCAAACCACAACCTCATCCAACCTAGCCAAGTATTCTAAGGGAAGAGGAGAAACTTAGAGCTATAACCAGCATAAGCAAACTATTAATCTACTAAATCTTAAAATAAAGGTAAATAGAGGACCAAACAGAAGTATTCACCGGCATAACTAAGTAACGAAGCACCACAAAACACGAGAGACCCAGAGACTTACTATCAGTGAAGCTTTAGATCTCGGCCATCATGTCATCAAATCATACACCGGTGGATGATGCCATCAACCATAACCTTCTAATCACCAAAATCATCCAACACATTCCAATCATACGTTACAGACCTGACACATGAAGTAAGGCCATCGCCATCTATGAGAGGTTCGTCGACTCCATCAACACTTTACTCAACTTAATTAAACTCATAGCTGAGACGGACCTATCGCAACTCAACCTTCAACGAACAAATGAGGTTTACAACGGACGTATCGTAGGAAACTCTATCTCGATCACATGATGTACCAGAAAAAGCTCTGCCTCGACCACAAGACGTACCGAGGGAAGCTCTGCCTCAACCACAAACTACACTATAGGAAGTTCTGCCTCAATTGTAGTACATACCGCAAGAAGCTCTGCCTCGACCACATATTATACCAAGGGTAGCATTTATTCGACCACCGGATTTGGCCCATGTACGTTTGTGTTTTATTATTTCTATTTTTGCAGGTTCACCCAACACCATCCAACTGTAGTCTTAAGTCTTACGTCTAGGTTAGTTTGGTCCAAAGAAACAATCATAGTGTCCAAACTATGTGTTCCACATACTTGTCATATTTGGACCCGTTAGACTCTTTATTGCGTTCCCGTTTTGTCACGAGTGTTGTGTCACTCATTTCCTTTTTTGTTTCATGTCAACACTATGTTGTCATTACGATGTTATCGTGTCTTTTCCGAGAAGGCCCCCAGCCACTGAACCCTCTGGTTTCTTTTTTGATTTTAATTTGCTTATGCCTCTTTTATTTGTTATTGCTTGCGTTTAATTTTTCTAGATTCTAGGAGACATCAAGCTCTAAATCTGTAAGTTTCATGTGTTGTTTAAGTTGTTTAGTTATTTTATAAAATTAAAAACCAAAAAGAAAAACGTTTTGAGTTAATTGTTCTTTGTATGTTCATAGTGTTCTTCGTCTTTAAGTTTATACGATCTGTTTCATTATGTTAGATTTCTTATCACTTGTTGTTGTCTTATTTGGTTTGAGTTGGACTGCCAGGAATTAGGACTGAGAGCTCTAGGGTTTTTAAATTCTTTCCTTATTTACTTTAGCCTTGCGTTTTGAATTAAGAGTGTTGAGCCGTTTCAATTATATCCCTTTTTGTTGTGCTTTGTGTTCAACTTATAGCGGGCCATAAGTTTCCTATTATGAAACCCTTTATTCCAACAAGAGCTTTACTAACACTTAGTTGTTTTCTCTTGTAGGTACCAATGACTTAGAATGGAGATTTTATTTGCAAGCAACATCTGCTCAAAAAGAAAAGGAAGTTGACTTCACCTCCGGTGACCGAGGACCGAAAGTGGAGAACGCATAGCATTCTCTGGGCACATAAGAAGAAATTCTGGAGGCCAACAACCTTACCGAACTTACGAACGCACTCATCAACATAAGTAGCACAATAAATGAATGCATGGCCCGGCTGGAGCATCTTCCACCACAATCGCCACATCCACCACCCGTGGAACCATCTGTACAATCCAACCAGACGAGCATCCGAAACACTTACTGTTCAACTATATGGATGATAAAGAATAATAAAGAGTCGAACACGACTTGTAGGAGAACCCTATTCCCGAGCTACCTAAGCCACCCAATGTGTCCAACAACGTTCGTATCTGCAAGACATGGACAAATATTTGAAAGCTGGTGCTATTGCGGCTACACCTCCCGCTTTGTCAGGTATACTACGAAGAATGGCATGCTCGCTTCGTCTGCTTCAGGAAGAAGGTATAAAGTGTATCTACCTTCAACAGCACATCACTACATACGAGATAATGGACTACTTCTTCACATCCACCGTGCAATGCATGTTGTTATTGATAGACTTACCAGACCTTATGTCATTTCCTTCGGTTGGGTTAGCTTTTTGGTAGGAAGGGCTATGAGCTAGAGGTCTTTTGACTTTCGTTTGGGGTACAAGTTAAGTTAAGTCCTAAGACTTGTTTAAGGTTAACAGTTATATACGTGCTAATCCGATGTCCACCCCGCCTCATATTGTGCCGGAATGGTGCTTGATTGAGAGTTTTTTGGTAGGAGACTACTTGCCAAGGCGCATAAACCAAGAGTTTACTAAGAGAGTATTGGAGCTAGCGCACACTGAGGTCTGTACGCCATCTTCAAGACAGATCGATCTAAAGAAGATCATTGCTTACTCACAATGCATCCTACATACAGGGAATCGGACAGTATAATAGGACCGTTTCGGACCGCATCATACCAAAATATCGAGACACTAAAGCTTATGACCGTCGAGATTTCAACAACCTTTACCGACATGTTGACCCCAAGCTCACAGCCCCAACTTTTGTCGGACGAGTCAACCTAGAAGTCTACTTGGATTGGGAATGACGGTTAATATTTATGAATATTATGAATATCCTGACCGCAAGAAAGTTTTTTTGTTGCGGTATGGTTAACCGAATGAGCTCTTACATGGTGGGATCGTGAGGTAGGTGATTATAGGCTCCACGGTATCAGACAGATCGTTAGTTGGGACAAAATGAAACGTTTGATGAGGCGATGCTATGTCCTGATTTACTACCACCGTGAGCTACATAAGCAGTTCTGTAAACTCAACCAAGGGTCGAAGAGCGTTAAGGAGTATTTTAATGAGTTCTTGCTATTAAAGAACCGCCTTGAAGTTGAAGACTCGGAAGAAACCCTAATGGTTCATTCGTTGACAGCTTACACGAAAAATTGCGGCTAAAGTGGAAAAAAACTTGTACCATGATCTCCATGAAGTCTTGCATCTAGCCACTCAAGTTGAACAACACAGCAAGCGAAAGACTTCTAGCCGACCCAAACCTACTTGGACCGCACAAAAGGCAGTATAAGACGCACCAAAGAAGATTTAGGTGTCAAGGCCTTAGACATATGGCAAGAGATTGGCCCAACAAGTCAATCATGACACTCAAGGCTGATGGCGGATATAAGTCACAAGACGAATAACAAGAGAAACCAGCAGAGCCAACTCTAGAAGTATAAAATCATTGTTGACACCGAAGAGTTGATTCAACGGGAGAACATCTTTCACACTCGTTGCACCATCAACACCAAAATATGTAATTTAATAATTAATGGAGGATCTTGTACTAACGTTGCAATCAAGTACATGGTTGAGAAGTTAAGTTTTCCTAAGACCAAGCACCCACATCCATACAAGCTCTATTTGTTGAATGATAAGTAAAAAGTGAGTGTGAACGAATAAGTCAATGTATCTTTCAGTATTGACCAATACCACGATCAAGTGATATACGACGTGGTTTCTATGCAAGCTAGTTATGTACTTTTGGGGCAACCTTGGCAATTTGACATAGAAGTACAAAATGATGGCCATACCAATCTTTACACGCTAGTACATGAAAAGAAGAAATAGACACTTGCTCCCTTGACACTAACACAAGTCCGTGAGATCCAAGCCAAAAAATCTAAGGAAACCTAGTTAAAATGTTCCAAACTTTTATGTTTCCTCACATACAGTCTCTAAGACTATTATTGATCAAGAGCAAGTATTACTCATAAGGAGTGTTTACTTGTAGGTATTAACGAGATCCAACTCCCTGTGGAGATTTCTTCTCTTTTGGAAAAGTTTCGAGACGTCTTTCCAGAAGACATTCCAACAAAATTACCACTTATCTGAGGAATTGACCACCAGATTGACTTGGTTCCCGGACCGCCTTTACCGAACAGACCATCTTATCGCATGAACCTGAACGAAACCCGAAAACTAGAGAAACAAGTTCGAGACTTAATGAACAAGGGTTACAACAGAGAAAGTTTAAGTCCATGCACCGTACTCGTACTCTTGGTACCTAAGAAGGACGGTTTGTTGGAGGATGTGTATGGATTGTCGAACAATTAAATACATCACCGTTAAGTATCGTCACCCTATTCCACAATTGGATGAAATGCTTGATGAGCTTAGTGGAGCATTTGTCTTCTCCAAAATAGACCTCAAAAGCGGATACCATCAAGTTAGGATGAAGGAGGGTGACGAATGGAAAACCGCCTTCAAAACCAAGCAAGGACTATACAATGGCTTGTCATGCCCTTTGGACTTACGAATGCACCTAGCACATTCATGAGGCTTATGAACCAGGTATTGCATTCATTTATTGTATATTTCAATGACATTCTTATATATAGTAAAACATTGTCTGAACATGTGAAACACCTTTGGATGGATAGTACTAAACATTCTTCGTAAGGAAGGCCTATTTGTCAATCTCAAGAAGTGTACCGTTTACCCTAATGAAGTAGTGTTTTTAGGTTTGTTGTGATCTCTACATTTTTAAGAGTTGATAAAGAGAAGATAAGGGCGATAAAGAATGGCCAACACCAACCAATATCGGACACGTTCAAAGCTTTCATGGCCTTGCCATCTTTACCGTTGGTTTATAAGAGACTTTAGCACCCTAGCCGAACCACTCTCCATTGTCATCAAGAAGGATGTAGCATTCCATTGGGAATCGGCTCAAGAGTCCGCCTTGCGAGAACTAAAGGATCACCTAACACAAGCTCTGGTATTGACTTTGCCCAATTTTGATCTAACCTTTAAGGTTGAGTGTGATGCTTCAGGTGTAGGTATTGGAGTTGTGCTAACTCAAGGAAGAAAACATATGGCATTCTTTAGCGAAAAATTAAGCGGAGCCACGCTTAATTATCCGACCTACGACAAAGAGCTTTATGCATTGGTTTGTTCATTGGAAACTTGCCAACACGACCTTTTTGCCAAGCAGATTGTGGTACATACAGACCATGAGACGATAAAACACTTAAAGGGCCAAACCAACTTCTAGAAGAGACACACTTGTTGTCTAGAGTTTATTGAGATCTTGTCGTACGTGATTAAGTACAAGAAGGGCAAAGAGTATGTTGTAGCCGATGTATTGTCAAGGTGATACACCCTTATTTCCACGATAGAGGCAAAAGTATTGGGTTTTGAATCACGTAAGACTCAATATATTGATGATGCAGATCTCAAAGATCTTCAAGGCTTGCGGCCAATGAGTATATGGAGACTTATATCTTTATGAAGATTCATCTTCAAAGAGAAAAGACTTTGCATCCCGCAAGGATCCATCATAGAATTTCTAGTGACCGAGGCACATAGAGGACTTATGGGAAATTTCGGCATCAAGGAGACCTTAAGCATGCTCAATGACCATTTCTTTTGGCCACACATGAATCATGGTGTCATTAGACATTAAAAACGATGTATTTCATGCCTTACAACCAAATCAAGGTCACATCCTCATGGTTTATACATGCTTTTGCATATCCCTAAAACCCCTTGGTATATGTTTCCATGGATTTTATTTTAGGTTTGCCCAAGTATTAGAAGAGGGACATGATTTTAGTTGTGGTGGACCGATTCTCCAAAATGGTGCATTTCATTCCATATGTTAAGACCAACAATGCTTCTCAAATTGCAACATTGTTTGTTCGAGAGATCATGCGGTTACATGGTATTCCTAGTACGATAGTATCTGATCGTGATCCAAAGTTCCTTAGTCATTTATGACGTATCTTGTGGCATAAACTTGGAACCAACTTGCTATACTCCACGTCTTGCCACCCACAAATAGATGGACAAACCGAAGTTGTCAACCAGACCCTATCAGCCATACTAAGAGCAGTCGTCCGCATATAGAATTTACTTTTTATTGTGTTATTCACTCTACGAGTAACCGTTCACCTTTTGAAGTTGTGTATGATTTTCAGCTTTTGTCTCCTTTAGATCTTAAGTCGTTGGCACCACCGAAGAGATAAATCAAGATGGAGACGCAAATGCATAATACATCCGCAAGTTGCACGCGGACATCAAGACAACCATCAAGGAACATACAGCCAAATACAAGGCACATGCTAATAAGGGACAAAAATAAGTTATTTTTCAGCCCGGTGAATAGGTTTGGATGCACCTACGAACCGAAAGGTTTCATAAGGAACAAAACCACAACAAGAAATTGGCACCATGAGGCTATGGACCATTCCAAGTGCTAGAACGCATCAATAACAATGCTTACTGGCTTGACTTACCCAGCCATTTTAAGATACACCTTTTGTTTGGTGTTTCAGACCTTACTCTCTTTGATTCATGGGAAACTGATTCGATGTCGGATCGTTCCCAAGGGAGATGGAATGATGAGGCCATTGACCATAACCTTTTGATCACCGAAGCCATCCAACATATTCTAATCATATGTATTGAACCAGACACCCGAAGTAAGGTCATCGCCATCCATGATAAGTTCGTCGACTCCATCAACACTTTACTCAATCTAATCGAACCCATAACCGAGACAGACTTATTGCAACTCAACCTTCAACAAACAAATGAGGTTTACACCGGACGTATCGCAGGAAACTTTGTCTTGACCACATGATGTAACATGGAAAGCTCTGCCCTGACCATAGGGCATACCGTGGGAAGCTCTGCCTCGACCCCGCGAGAAGCTCTGCCTTGAACACAGACTACACTGCGGGAAGCTCTGTCTCGACCGTAGTATGTACTGCAGGAAGCTCTACCTCAACCACAGACTGTACCGCGGGTAGTATTTATTCGATCACCGGCTTGGCCCAAGTTTGCTTGTGTTTTATTATTTATGTTTTTGCAGGTTTGTTGATGTACACGTTTTTAGCACGTATTAGGAGCATCATTTAGGTATATAATATGTACATTTCTGATACATTCTCGTATAGTTGGAGTCTAGATAGCCTTATTCATACACATTTATATGCATCTGCATACATACTACATTCTGTGAGTTTTCAGATACTGGAAGCGAGCACGATCGAGTCTGTTTTGGAAAACGAGGAACACCAGCTCGAGTCCAGACACGCGCCAGCTCGAGCTCATCTCGAGCTCTCTCACGCGCCAGTATGATCCCGCACGCGCTTCATCTCCAAGACACGCGGGCACACAAGCTCGAGATCACACACTTGAGTACCCACTCGCGGAGGGCCAGTTCAGTCGCACTACTGCTCTTTTCACTATTGGGCCAAACCAAGGCTAAAATCCACTGCGCATTGGGCCGAGTCTATCTAGGGTTTTGCTATAAGTTTAGTATAAATATTCTTACGTGTTGTAAACCCGAACCCTAGTTTTTACAATTGATTTTTCTTGCGAACTTAGAGCTTTGTAATCAAACGCATCCTTCTGATTTCGAGTTTATTTTTTATGCAATTCAGTTTTACATTCAGCGTTGATTTCATACGTTGTTCGAGTTCTTTATTGATGCATTCAAACCTTGAATTCGTACTTATTATTAAACTCATGAGTTCTGAGTAGTCACCTAGGGTTCCTGAAGATGAGTTAGGTCTGCGTGACGGTTAGGTTTTCTAGGGCGCTTAGGGTTAGGTTTATTTAAGTATTTTCTGATTTGGTGTTATCATCACTAGCTTCATTTTGATCAACTGAGGTTTGTTCTGAGACGCTCTAGCACCGATGGGTGTTTGGTAGAGCGTCTGACTGAACCACTTCAGAGATTTACATGCTTAGCTCGAGGGATCGAATGTCTGAGGTGTGAATCAGCGCTGAGCAAGTTGATCGTTCATTCCGACTAGATTATCAAACGCCTATGGCGATAGGGTCTGTTAGTAGTCTATTCGAGTTTGTTTACCATTGGAGTGGGCTCATTACTTGTGTTCTCGTTGCCTAGAGATTAGCTCTATTGAGTGATATCAAGCGCCTAGTTAGCTTAAGAATCACGTTGACCCATGAAACTCACTCCTCGGAATCCTGCTTTCTCACCCTGCGTTAATTATATTTGATACTCTACTGTTCGTCGCTCTGTTTGAATTATTTACAACTGCACTGCTTTGTTTATTTTCATTTTAAAGGATCGAATTAGGTTGTTAGAGAAACCACACTTTGATTGGCTTGAATTAGGGTAGTTAACTGCATCATGATTGATAATTACATTCCATGTTGGATTGACACCTATTATACTACAACTGACATATAAGTATAATAGGATTTGACAATAGACGAAAAATCCTGTTATCAAACGATTTTCGTGATTTCTAGTCTCCATTGATTTCGATTAATCAAGATCAAATATGTGGATTCATATCCGAAGCAAATTTTAAATAAAATCGTGAAACCTTGAGTTTTTCTACAAAAAATGTATTTTTGTGTTTGTCATTTCGAATCTTAGGTAGATTCCTTAGACTAGTATGATGTTGCGAGTTTAGGAACTTGTGGATTCAAGTTATCTAGGACATGTGTTGTTTGAGGATTTGACAACAAAACCTTTATTTTCCCTTTATCACTAGTTCTTGAGAGAATGGACTCACGAAAGTCTTCCGTCAAGTCCATATCCGAAGATTCCTCCTCCGAGGCACCATCAACCGGTGGAAATCCGACAAAACTTCATCTTCTTTGGCCCATATCTGATTTCGTTCTCATCACCTCTCTGCAAAGACGAAGTATGACCAAATGGACCAGCTAAGGGGAAGACAAGAGGTGGCACCAGAGCTGTGCAAGCCTTCAGCCACTTTTGCCGGAACAAATCGCAACAGACTGGGCTGAGTTCGGTTATAATCACCTATTCAGAGAGGAAACGGGAACCCCGAGTTTGGATAGTGTTTTCTCTTTTCTTAGCATGGTTAGTTACTGAATTTTTGTGTGATACGTGGATGTCACAAATTCACCCAATAAATAACTTAACCTTTTCACAGAGCAAAACGACACTGAACCTTGTAAAAGAGTTTTCATCTCATGTTTTATTATTAAAACTTAAACCTAAACAAGGTCTGACATGTATAGATAGATAGATACAAGATGATCTCATAATTCAACATGGTCTACATGCATTGTACACTTCTCCTCGCAATACATCGATCGGTCTGTGTTCCATAGTATATCGCTCTGGTCCCATGTACACTCCTGTCTTCTCCAATAGCCCCATTGCTTCCTCTCTTCCGTATTTTGATTCAAACAGCTTCAAGTACTCATAATCCTGATTCATTATATATATTAAAACACACCTCAACTAAAGCCAATCGACACAGTTCTTTAACCATGAAGCAATTCATACCTGTAAGCCACTAAGAAGGCGTTCTAGCCTAAGCGAAGCAACAGGCTCTGAGGAAGATGAAAAAACTTCACCGGGATAGTAAAGAACTCCATCACCAGGAGGAAGACCGCGCCTGAATCTTACCTATTCATTTGGTTATATACTAACGTCATGATATACTAACGACATGAAGCAATAATATAAGTAGCGTTTACAATGGAACCAAGGATGAGAAAATAACCTCAGCGCTAGGAACAGTTGCCTTCTCATAGCAGTTTGCACCCCAGTACAAGAACCCAGTTCCACCTTCTTTCCACACACGCCACATCACTGCACGTTGTTGTGTCCCACGCATCCCTAGGTGCCAATTTGGGTGCGGATCTGAAGGTCCAAGGCATATGTATGTCCACCATTCCTGCACCACCAAGATATCTCCTCTTTATTATTCTTATTGCTGACACATTCACAACTACAAAAGAGCAAAACATTAAGAAGTCCTTGAAAACAAATCTTAACCATTCCATTAATCATCGTAGGTGTGAACAGTATTAACGAACTTCGGATTAAGTTGATTGACCCATGATATTAATGTAAACGCGCGGACTTTTCCAAAACTTATGCCAATTAATGAGCATGTTTCAGATGTGTGGACTAAAAGATTATTAAACCTCATTTGAGGGTAACTTAGACTTGGTTTATTGAATAATACTCTCCAAAGAAGCAATGAAGGGATGACACGGATACGAGAGAGCCTACCTCCCCACTCTCTGTCTGCAATTCGTCAAGAATATTCTTTACCAAATCTTCCCGGTTACCAAGCACCCATTCACTGCATAATAATATACCATATTGTTTTAGAATGAGTTAGGAAATTAAAGCAATGAAAGACAACTTAAACAGATCTCTGTATAAGTTCCAGAAAAATCAGACAATCCTAACTCATAACTTTCTATACTTAGATCACATGTATGTCTAATCCAAGTAGGTGACTGGAGTGATATGGGTCGGAAACAAGATAATTTAACGACCAAAACTGTATTTCTGATAAATTGACAGAACATAGATAATTAAGTCTGAACCAATTAGATGTCTTTCGATAAGTATAAACACCAAATGCATGGCACACCTACCAGATATTGAAAATAAATATTGAAATCCAATTATCCAACGACATCCAGGTAAAAGAAGGCAATTTATTTGAATGATCAAATCACTACCACCTAAGAGAATTTGCATGATCAATTACCTTGTGCAGTATATCTTAGTATGGGGTCGAAGAAGATTTGGAACTTTGACAAAAGATTCAAAGGGCGTTGGAGCAAGTGGTGAATCACCCGGTCCTACAGAAAGAGTAACACGATTTGAGTAAACTTCTTCAAGTAGGTAAAGCACTGTTGAATTATGAACTTTCATTTATTGCCATCTAACCTAGCAGATTTCAATTCCCTTTTCATTTCATCAAAACACAAATACAAATATCCAGAAGCTCAGTAAAAAGCATATCAACCAACCACTGGACCTACATGACTACTACTTATATATTAAGGTTACAAAATCAACTAACAGTATGGGCTGCATAATCATAGTGTGGGATACTGATCCAACTACTAATGCAAATAACATTCATGGTCCAAAATTGACTATTTTGGAGCTCATTTCAACAGGAAGACAGAAGCCATGAAAAGCAATAAAACAGAACTCCAGTGAAATACAGGAAGGGAAAATCGAGAAACTGTTGATTAATTAGCACAAGTGAATTTTAGCAAAAGGAAATCATACCACAGTAGTATGTCGTCAACACACGAGCGTCTGGTGCATAGGCGTAAATTTCACTGGCCATCTTGCGAACGTTATCAAAGTGCTCCATATTCAGTGGCTGTCAAAAGTTTTGAATGATAATAAGAAAGGTGTCAATAAGCAATTTCAACTAAAACAACACATCAATTACATCAAGGATGGATCATGAGATAATATGGCATCGTATTGTACTATTACCAATGTCAAACTAAGTCCTATCGATTATCAGCAGAAAGACTGATATAAGCATACCTCATCCCACAAGTAAAAGTAAGCTTTGTTCCAGTGGGGTTTACTCCTCAATATCTCAACTTCTTTCTGCAGATAACTCTCCCTCGAATCATCCCTGCTTGCACATCAACAGGAAGGTAAAAGTATGTTGGGGTGTCTACAACACTTAACACACGCTTGAGTAGGACAATGCATCCATACCCTGCTATAACTTGTCTAAATGGTACTGCATAAGCCGCAAGCCTTGGATCAGACAGATATTCATCAGATTTTGGATGATCGGCTGTGAAACCAAAAAGTAGAATGCATATAGAAAACTCCAAATGTGAGGCAAAAGGCTTAGCTTGCACAATACAAATATACGGATGGTGCAGAAACAATCCAAAGGTTTACAGTACCAGGCCATGGTGAGGTGTATGTCAAGACACGCATGCTTTCACCCCATTTGCAAAAGTATGGACTGATCCGAAACTGAAGAAGCCACTTAAAATGGAGATCCAATTTCTCGTACCATTCTTCACTTCCATGTTCAATGCCAAAGCGATCCTCAATTACAGTGTCAGAGACGCCAATAACAGCAGGGAGTGATGGAGTCACTGGAATAACAAATTCCCAAACTGTCAATCTTAGCTTGATACGGAGCGCAAGGTTTGAAACAACATCTTCTTCCATCATATCCGTTGATCCATTTGTAGAAATGAATTCCGAAAATGATGGAGAGAAGAGAATTCTCCTTAATGACGAACTTGCACATTTTATTCTTTCTACCTAAAAGATAAGTTGCAGATTATTGACAAGTAATATTATTGAGTAAAGGAGGGGTCAGTTACACACACAAAAAGTGAGATATTACCACTTCATTCAGAGGTTTCCCTTCTATTGGTTCCATGACATTAAGACAATTATTAAGTTCCATACATAGCTGATCCTTCTCATCCTTTCCCAAATGAGCAGAAGAGCTGTAACCAAACACATAATGGTCATCAGCTGATTAGTGTATCAAATCCATAACTAACGAATTATCAATTCACACAACACATGGATATCAAGTGGAACTGTGATCACCCTGAACTAGATAAAAGAAACTGTAAACAGAGGAAACTTACCTTCCATCACTTTTTACTGCAGAAAGAATGATCTCTCCTTCATATTGACCAGGAGGCTGCCCATCAGGAACGTCTATCGAGACCCAAATTGCACTTGTTTCCCTACAATAAGAACCATCTCAGTTTACAAGGCAGTCTCACCAAATAAGACAACAATGTCTCCGTATACCAGATTACGAAATTGGATTAGTGAGCCCTCGTACCCTGGAAATAAGCTAAGTTGAGAAACAGGCAAATCAAGGGGCACTAGAGCATCAGGAACACCTAAGACAGGTACCACTCGCCGCAACTTTAGTGACTGGCCAACAATTAATCTGCCATAGTAAATCCATCTCAAATCATGATAATTATAAAAAAGAAATGTTAGGCATAATGAGCACACCTGTCTCCAGCGGAAGAGCATAAGTCACTGCACTGAATCTGAACACTCCCAGAAGGGCTAGAAGCAGCCCAAGAAACTTTAGGACGCATGGCAATCTGAAAACTTTCTCTCTCATTTCTAGCCGCTAAAAGATTTATCTGTAGAACACAATATGGACGCCAAACATAATACATGAATCAATAAATAGGAGTAACCACGACAAGAAATCACTAGAGTTAATTCAATTATTGATTAACTTGTCAGAAAGAGGTCTTCCATGTCACCCCTGCCTCTCAACCTAGTTCATAGCGTAGGACCTGTGTCTCAATCCTGTGAATATCTGCAGCTTTACCCGCTACACTACCAACATCTTCTCAGAAAGATGTCAGTCTTACATAAATTTGCTATATTGCTCAGTTTTGACTAATATTTAATATCTTAAGTAGAACTTTCAACTATATAGAGTTCTTTGGCTCCAGAAAAATGTCCGACTATGGATATACTTATCTCTAAAATGTACAAGAAAACACCTGAAAGAACAAAGTAAACGCTTACAGGTTCAAGAGGTCGAGGTGTTTCTTGTGAACCAACATTAACCGTATTTGGCATACACCAAACATTCACCAAATCGGCAGTTGGAACTTCTGTAGGATCCGTAGATTGTTTAAGGGGTTCTCCGTTCACACCACCGTCATTAAAACCATAAGCTGTTCCTCCACCAGCAACCCCTTCTACTGGCACAGTCATATCATAAGATCCTACAGAAACTCTCTCTCTCTCTC
>JAKUCM010009252.1:0-15981 GCA_023374145.1 Lepidium sativum | reverse complement strand
GAGAGAGAGAGAGCATTTTCATTGACTTTGTAGGAGGAGTAGAATCTTGTTTGAATTGAGAAATAGCGTCTCCGATTTGGTTGAAGAAACCAAGAAAATCGTCTTTAGCTCCACCTGGAAACATCTTTTTCAACAGTTGAAATTTTCCCACGTAAAGCTCTCTCATATACTCTAACACCATCAATACTTTCATGTCCATCCTTGACCCCTCATCATCATCATCATCATCATCATCATCACCATCACCACTCTGTTCATCATAAACTCTGTGAAAGCTATCTCCCATGTTTCTATATTGTCTCTTAAAACTCCCACTTCTAAGCCTTGTTGATTCAGGGTCATCAAACAATCCGAAGAAAAGACTGTTCTTGCAGCTGTTATCTTCATCTTCCTCTGTGATTTGGTTATTCAAAGAGTTGATGCTAAGATGTTTCTTCCCCATAGACATAATAAGAATTCACAAAAGAATGAAGTTGATCAAGTCTTGTTAGCAGCTTAGTTTTTGTTTTGTCTTGTTTAGAATGTGTTTCGAGATCTGAAGTAAAAAGAAGAGGAGATTTAGGTATAAAAAGAACTGAAGATTTGGAAGCAAAATGGAAGAAGATAAGATTTATTGCTTGTTCCCGACTTGTCAACACGATGTTGCCACGACTTCTTCAACAGCGACCAAATGAGTCAGAACCATTTGACTTTGTCTTTTGTTTTCAGCCAATCAGGAAGCGACAGTGTATGTGATTCTCATCATCTTCTTGGGAGAAACTGCAAACATAACTCGGAGATAAATTCATACATAACACATATCGTCATAATTTCTGAGACGTGTAGAAGAAGTAAGAATCTATCTGCTTTATGTTTACGGCTCTGATGCCTCAAGTTGTAGTTTAGGTGAAGTTTGCACGGATTATACTAACTTGTACTATATTTAAATTATTATAATTATGTAATCAATTTATAAACAAACATTCGTTTTCTAATATTCGAATTGTGAGATCATTACAAATAAGAGCCTCTCCCTACTCTTATACATCTAGTAACTATGTTAGAAACATTGCTCAAAACAATAAACTATTCGTAAACCTTGAAATATCTTAGACTTTAATTCCATTAGGTTGCAAAATAAAAAACAACTTGCTGAGTTTACTTTTTATCCATATAAGATAAAAAAGATAGGTAATAAGATAAATCGTCTATCCAGTTTGGACATACTGTTATAGACGATTACAAATCAGAGATCCAGCGAATCGGTGGAATTAATATTGGTCGGATCTTTACTTGCGTCCAGACTTGGCTATCGATCAATTCATTGATCAATGATCGGGAACATGGAAAGAAGTTTTAGCCCATAAATATTTTGATCCTCGAGATGTCTGGTTGATATTGGGCATCTCGCTTCCCATAAAACAGAGACCGAATTACTAGAGTGGGCACTTTACTAAGATGGGGATATACTCTGTCAAATCAGAGTATAATATAATATCCGACCACTAAATTAAGAACCATTTACAATACTACTCTATAGTTTACTTATTCTCGAAAGCTATATATGTATGAGAAAAAATCATCAATGTAATATTATTCTTGACACCTTTTGTGGACTAAACCCAAAATTTTAAAGGATTTTTGGTCGGTTTACGATAAAAAAAATCATTTTAAATTCCGTTTTAATTTGTGGGGTGAGAGGAGCCAAAAACAGTAACCAGAAAAAAATGATTGAAAGGTTTTGAGAGAGAAAGACAAAAGAACATAATGCGCATTATTTCGTGTAACACGAAGCAAGCAATAAAGTAATCATCCCCTAAACAATGGCCTCAATTATAAAGTGGAATAGACCCTACCAAAACCAATATCTTTATTCAGTGTTTGTCAATGTCACAAAGTTATTCAAATCTTTCATTTGTTTTAAGTTTGAACCTATTCACGTAAAGTTAGGCACTGAGACAAAACCACATACGCATCTTTACCCCACCATTGAAATCTCTCATTTTCTTCTGCTCTAAACAAACTGTAGCTTTGTTTTCAGGCAAAGCAGAAAGCTTTGGGAAGATGGTTCAGAGGAAGACTTGTCAAGCAATGGAGTCTTATAATCTGCAACCTGAAACTCGATTTGGGCAAGATCAGAACCTTGGACCAGAGATGATGATGATGAAGAGGACAAAACATAAGAGGAAGGTTCAAGACAATACTATTTCTTCTCAATCAGGTAAGTTGTCACTAGTAACCCCAAAGCATGGTGTTGTTGTTAAAGTTACAGGTGGATCACCTAATTACATGAAAGGTACCAGTAGTTCTGAGGCAAGGAAGGAGAATAAGAAAAGGTTTAGTCTTTCTAGGAATCAGAAGAATCAGACCGGTTTGAAACATGATTCTCGTTATGGAGTTAACAAGGAAAGAAGTATTAACAAGCCGAGTTCGAGGATCGGTAGGGGTTTGACAAAAGCTCCGAGTTTCAAGAGATGTTCACAGAGAGCTACTTGTTCTTCGACTCTAAAAGATTCCAAGTTTCCAGCGTATCTGATGCTTAATCATGGCGAGACTTATGATGAAGTTAGTGGAACCTCTTTCTTGAAAGTCTGTCCTTACACGTATTGTTCACTCAACGGCCATCATCACTCTGCACAGTATCCTCCTCTGAAAAGCTTTATATCCTCGAGGAGACAGAGTTTGAAGTCTCAAAAGAGTGTGAGAATGGAAGCTCCTAAAGAAGAGTTTGTGGTGATGGTTCTTGTGGAAAAGAAAGAGTCTGAGCATGCAAATGGAGGTGCTTGTGAGGTTTTTATTGATACCCAAATCTCGGAAACTGCCTCTGAAGGCGCACCTCGTTCTGAAACTGATTCTGAAGAATACTCTGATAGTGCAGGAGAGATGCTGAGGTTTTCAGAAGATGATCATGTCATCGAGTTAGAAGAATCTGATTTGGTAGATGAATCTGTGAAAGAGATCCAAGGGAAAGATGATGCTGGTGAAGAGACACTAGATGACTCTGTGAAAGAGATCCGAGAGAAAGATGATGCCGGTGAAGAGACACTAGATGACTCTGTGAAAGAGATCCAAGAGAAAGATGATGCTGGTGAAGAGACACTAGATGACTCTGCAAAAGAGATCCAAGAGAAAGATGATGCTGGTGAAGAGACACTAGACGGCTCGAACAGAGATGGAGACGCTAATCAATCTGGTTGCTTTAGTTCTGAAGCTATTGATGTGACACAGAACTCAGAAGCAGATTATATAACTGAGGATAAAGATGATGCTGGTGAAGAGATACCAGAGGTCAAAGCTGAAGATTGCAAAGAGGAGTTTCCAGATCAAATTGAAGTTATATCAATGATAGAAGAAACCACTAAGGTTCTATATCACCGTACAGGAAAACTCTGCAACCAAGAAGAGCTAGATGCCACCATTTCCTGGACTATCAATAAAGGCAAGAAACCCATTGCAGAGACCGAGGATATCAGAGATTTCAATCCAAGAGAACCTAATTACCTTCCAATTGTAGAGGAAGCAGATACTGAGAAGGTAGACCTCAAGCATCAAGACATAGATGAGAGGAGAAACTCTGAGGATTGGATGTTTGATTATGCTCTGCAGCGTGCCGTCACCAAACTTGCCCCAGCAAAGAAAAGGAAAGTTGCATTACTTGTTGAGGCATTTGAATCTGTTAAACCCATTGTGTCACATGGTAGAATACCTGCACCAGTTTTAAGTTATGGAATACACCTTCAAGCCTGCAATTAATAAAGGGTGAAACAACATCTCTTATAACTCAGGTACTAAACCAGACATATTGCAAGTTCTGTTTATGGAACACCTTTTTTGCTGCAGGTCTAGGGATGATCAAAGAAAGGCAGCTACAGGAAGGTGAATGGCTTTGATTTATTTACTTACAAGAATCGAACCCAAGTGTAAACTTTGATGGTTTTTAACTCTAGCTCCTTGTGTGGTAGTTATGCTCCTCAATCTATGAGGACTGAGTGTGTGTGTGACTGTGTTTGTTTGAGGACTAATTTCTGATACAATCATATCACATTTGTCTAGTTCTATATAACTTTGATATTGTGAATCACTTTCAAACGTTAAATGTGTTTCTATCCTCTAGACAAGAATTTCTATTTCTAAGAAAGTGCATGCGACAATATAAGAAACCAAAAGCCAAGAATCCATAATCATATGAGCATTAGCAAGATCACAAGAGTATGCAAGTGTAGAACGAGACACCTAGGAGTTAGAATCAACCCATATACACTCAAGGACGTCCAGGAGAGAGCACACTAAATCACTAAAATTCACTCCTAAACACAAACACCAAAAGCTAATATAACAACCAAAGGACATTATGATTCGAGACTCAGGGCTCAGAAACAGAAACTCAATCCTTGGTGACTTTGTTGACAAGGGACTTGTGGATGTGAGGAATCACGCCTCCTCCTGCAATTGTGCCTTTGATGAGAGTATCAAGCTCCTCATCTCCTCTAATTGCAAGCTGCAAATGTCTTGGAGTTATTCTCTTCACTTTCAGATCTTTGCTTGCATTTCCAGCTAACTCAAGAACTTCAGCAGTTAAGTATTCTAGAATTGATGCTGCGTAAACAGCAGCAGTGGCACCAACTCTTCCATGTGATGAAACTCTTGACTTGAGTTGACGATGGATACGACCCACTGGAAACTGTTATGACCACATTGAAAAACAAAATAAATTATATGCCTTAAGTCATACACACAAGACAAGAATGAAGAGAAAAATAACACACACAAGACAAGTAGATACTCCCATAAAGGCTCAATATCAATTGGTCGTACGAACTAATCAGTTACAAAACAAAAGCACTCCATTGTATCAGATTTACTCTATCCACGTAACACAGTTTTTCTTCATACGCAACTACAAGAAGTGCATACATAGAAAACAAGTTGGTGTGTGTCAAACGTACAGAACATCCAAACTACTATATCCAACTCATAGAGAAACCATGTATAAAGCTTCTTGACATTGAGACTACCAAAGTCCAGTATCATGCACACATTGTTACTTAATAGTTAAAACAAATAAAGAAGACATGAAGATCAAAACCATTACATAAGTTTTTAGAAACACAGAGGCAGCAATTTCCCATGAATGCATTTAACATAGAACGACGTACAAATCATATTCTCAATATCTTACTTGAACCCAATTATCGTTTTGTCCCAATTACATATGAACATAAATGAAAACCCTAAAACACATAAAACTCAAAAGCAAGCTAGGGACTGAGGGATACCTGAATACCGGCACGAGAAGAGCGAGAGATGGATTTCTTCTTATCTTTGTTAGCTGCTGTAGTCTTAGCAGCTATGAGTCCTTTCCCGCCTTTACCAGCCATATCTTCAGGACGAAAACAAAGAAGACGAGAATCTCAAATTACAGAATACAAAAAGAAACTAGAAGGTACAAGTTTACCAGATCCGTCGTCCAACTTAAGAAGATTACATACCTGTAGAGAATCAAACTTCAGTGGAGAAACAAGATCCAAAGAGAATGGTGAAGAAGTTATCGATATTCGCGGCGAACAAAACAATAAAGAAAGACTAAAATTGAAAAGAGAGAGTGAGAAGTCGAATAAATAAAACCCTAACAGAGGGACAGAGAGAGAGCGGGATGGCTCGAAAATTGTGCGGGAGAGCTTTTAAAATGGAAATTGAGAATTAGTGGGCCGGTTTTCAATTCAATTTTAGATCCATAACAATCTGTTCAAATCCTAACATTCGTTTATTCGTCCTATCTTCTTTGTAGAGTTGATGTAATTTTTTTTTTGGTAACTAATTGAGATTTCTCTATTTTTTTTATTTTAAATTCTAAAATAAAATTATGTTTTTCTCCCATATATTTTTTTTATATTTTTTACCCAAAAAAAAGTAATATTCTATTTGTCGAGGACAAGTGATCCAGTTATGTAGTCACTTTACAAATCTTCAAGGTATTAGGGATCGAACCCCCTACTTGCAGTAGTAAGAGCGGGATTTAAAAACAAGTACGCTAGTTGACAAAAAAAAAGTATATTCTATTTTTGATTTATCATTAATATTTTTTATTTCTAAAAACTGCGAATTAACCTCATTCATTATCATCCCATACTATTTGACCCACTGGCTCGTGGATACTTTGCACTATGGTGGACTATTTTGGATATATACCATTAGGCAAATAATTATTTTCCTTGAAATGTATAATGAACCGGTGGAGCGATACCTTGAGCGAGGTTACATGAAAGATGGGAAGACTCCAACACATTGATATCATTGTTAGTGCCTTGCATTTCAAAATATGCATGCCATATCCAAAGATCAACAAGTTTTTCCTCCATCTACTTCTTTTGGACAATATTTTACCGATCTTGGTAGATCTAGAAGCAATTTACCTAGATATTAAGTCATTAGTATTTATTGCTTTATAATAAATAGCTAGTATAAATATTTTTGGAGTTTAGTTTTCTATTTATGTTGTTTAATTTATTTAATTTAATTATTATTTATAATATTAAAATATTAATTAATATTTAAAATTTATTTACTGTTTATAAGTTTAATAATCATTGTAAAATACAGAAAGACTCGGCAATCTTCAGCAATGTGGTAATCAAGTTATTGTACTTTTTTTTGTCACTGCAGATCCAAGTCAAAAACCTTTTACAATCAGATTAAAGTTCTGAAACTGAATTACTGAGTTAGACCAAGCAAATATGGATTTAATCACACACATACAAAACCAATGAATGATCTATTGACAAAGATACCAATCTAAGAAATATAAGAGAAAGAGACAGATAGCAAAGTTGTTTTTCTTTTCAAGAAGTAAACTTCCACGAAACAACAGAACAATCACTATCCCTTATTCTTTAAGCTTGACCCAAATTCGAAGTCATTTCATAATATAAAATAATAAACGACGACTTCAAAACTAAAGAACTTCATAAAGAGCATAGAACCAGCTTTGGCCTCAAAGTCACTAACCTTTTTGAATGGCATCATCATCATCTTCTCCGGTCAAATTCATAGAAAAAGCTCGTCTTGCCACCGGTTTCTTTGCTCTGTCCTACACCGATCTTGATCAGAAATGGCTTATCAGAAAGCACCTAACTTCATTCATTCAAAATTTCCAAAGTTCGAGCTCTCTACTGATAACGGAGCAAAAGTTCAGCTCTTTTGCCTTGTACAGACAGAAAATCAATCCCGACCAGGAATTTATCGGTTTCCAGAACCGAAGCCCTAGACCGATTAGCCACAAGTCTCCATTACGACGCTTTAACAATCCTGGCTAGATCAGAGGAAGAGATTGAACACCTCTGGAAACTACAATCAGAGATGAAAAAAATATCTGAATTGGTCAAAACGATCATCACTGAGCTTGTGACAGCTGCAAAACTCAATGACGATAGCAATGGTTTGGAGAACTGGACAGAGACGAATTACGAAAGACTGATGCAATCGACGTCAATAGATATGGAAATTGAAGAAATGTTCGAACGTGAATAGCTGATGAGGGCTTGGCGGAAGATGACGCCATTGAAGACGTGTTAAGAGTTCTGGAAGAAGCAGTGGACAAAGGAGAGTTGGATATACGTTATATCTAAGGCAAGTGAGAGTGTTGGCGAACGAATAATCCTTTTGTAGGGAAAAGCGCCTTCCTTTATGTAAAAATCCGAACTTACAAATCTGAGTTTCTTGTGAAGCCTATTTTTGATTGATTCATCTTCTTATATGCTTGAGATACTTCTTTAGTCTCATTCTCAAGCCAATATAGTCTCTTTCTAAGGATTTAGAGATGATGATGTTTTTTTTTTGCACATGTATCGAATCGAGTCTCCCGCTTGCATTTGCAAGAACTTGGCTAATGGACCGACTATTTGTGGTCCAATGATGACAAAAAAAAAATATTTATTACTTTTTAAATTAGTATTTTTTATTTATTTATATTAAATAATCAATAACAAATTTAGCAAAATTATAATTAGTTTAATATAAAAGTTTTATTACGTCACATATATACAAACAAACAATAATTTTGGTTATATAATAATTATTATTGCATAAATTTTTAGATGTTATTTAATAATTTTAACTATATAATAATAATTTAATAATTTTTACTAAATTTCATAGATTTAATAATTAAGATAGTTTTAATAAAAATGATTAAATTTTTTTAATATATACATTTAATTATATAATTTTGTTTAAATTAAAGGATCATTATATAAAAAATCATACTCTAAAAAGTAGAGAAAAAAATATAATCTTCCAAATTTGAAAAAAAAAAAAATTATTTTTAGAGTAAAAAATAGAGCACCATTTCCATTAAAAATATTTTTCCTCTAAATATAAAATTTGGAATAAAATTTATAATAACATTAAAAATGCTCTAAACATATATATTAAAACAATTGGATCTCTCTTCCACATCTAAAATATATTTATACATATGTAATAAAAAAAAGAAGGAAGTTATTAATTTGTTTCTTTGTGAAACAAGAAAGTTACCAAAATCTTATCTAGATTTCATACACAAAAAATGACACTAATTATAACTAAAAGAAATTAACCAATTATACGAGCCACGTCAGCAGATCTTTGGGTTAAAAATGTAAACTTTGAGTTTGGGTCAAATGTCGACAATTGTGTTGGGTTTCGTCCTTCCCCGCTTTGCTACGAAGCCTTGCAATCCAGTGTTCCTCATCTAAGCTAAGATCTCCTGCAACCTTCTCTCTGCGGGTGCACGATTCTTAACGTACACCCATCTCCTCAGGTTTCCGAGATCCCTCTACGACTCTCTTTCTTCTCGCAATTTCCAACTATTGACTTGAAACGGCAATCGGGTATATAACGGATCGTCTTCTTTCTGGGTCAAAATCATGGAGATTTCTCGCCCACCCATTGTTTTCTTCTTTTCTCTCTGTCTCTTGTTGTCCACTTCTCTCTCGATCGAGAATTTTCACCAGGCGTAAGTGTAGTTTCTATTCTCTTTATTCTCTTGTGTTTCTCAGCAAAGCTCTCAGATTTGTTTCTTTATATGGAAAAAGTATCTGGCTTCTAATCCACAATTTGGCTTTGAAGTTTTCTTTCTCGTTTTTGGACCATCGTACAGCTTCTTGTAGTTGTAGCAATGGAATTCTCATTATGTAGACTGATAATTGAACCTATGATTTTATTTCGTTGCAGTTTGATGGAAATAAGTGTTTTTTATCTTATGTACATCAGAACCTATGAATCTTCTTGATAATGTATTGTCAAGTTTTATGTTTGTTATAGCCACATTGTTGCAAAAAGTCTTGTTACTGCAAATCATGTTTTTTTTAACTTTTGATGATTGATTAATTGTGATCGGAAATGGAAATCTTTTATTGGTCCCATTAAAACCAATTGGTCCTTGTTGCTTATGCAGTTTTCCTATTGTCGAACCTGCTCCGGGTCATACAAAGCTTCAGCTTAGCAAAGAGGGTTTGGAAGCAATAAGCAGGATTACAACTCCTATTTCTGCTGTTGCGGTATGTGGGAGTGATGTTTGACTGATTCTCAATTATTTGTATGTTTCTATCTGAACCTGATATTTTCGGACCAAGAAATTTGTTCATTTTTCTCACTTTTTGCTTGTTGTTTCCTATGATATTGAAACTTTAGGTGATTGGCCCATACCGGTCTGGAAAATCATTTCTACTCAATCAGCTTCTTTCTCTTTCCTGTTATGAAGGTGCCTCTTACCTCATATTTCTGGTTCTGCATTTTACTTATATTATATATATCACGACGTAGTACTTGACATTGAGTTACAATATTTTCTAATTCATCAGGCTTTGGTGTTGGACACATGCGTGATACCAAAACAAAAGGTATCACACCATTGTCCTGTGAAAAATGTCATCCTTCAATGCAAATATGTTCTAGCTAATCAAGGTTTTATTTATTTGTTCGGAATCCTCTTGATTGTTGTATAAAGGTATTTGGGTCTGGGGAACACCACTGGAGCTGGAGATTGAGGGAGTAAAAACTTCGGTAATTTACCTCGACACTGAAGGATTTGAAAGTGTTGGAAAGTCAAATGTTTATGACGACCGGTACATAGACAGTTCACTATTTGCACATTTAAACTTTTATTTGCGGAAGCTCTGTATATCTAATCCTTGTAAATCTTCAGGATTTTTGCTCTGGCAACGGTTATGAGTTCCGTGCTTATCTATAATCTGCCTGAAACTGTAAGTTTTCCCACCTCTCCGTTGGTTTGGATTGGGTTGCTTATGCTTGTAGATACATATACTTATAACCAAAGAGAGTAAAACCTTATAGAGGTTTCTGAATATCAATGTCAGTTTTCATGCCGTTTGGAAAAACCAAAGACCAAAAAGATCTAGGTAGTTCATCTTATGAAAGTTTAGCCCAAAAGTGAAGTATTGGGTAGCAGTCTTAGATATGATTTCGTAAACATTCATTTGCCTTGGTTATGACAAGAAAACATTATTTTCCACTGAAGTGAATTGATTACTCTAGGGAAGCCATTCCCCGGCCTCCTCTTTTTTAAGTCTTTTATTGTTTGTAAAATACAAGCAAGTTGGAATAGGTTGCCCAATCATATTTTGCTCGATTTGGTTTGTGGCATGAAAACTCAAGCATTAGTGAATACTCTTATTTTATAGTGGCAAGTGTACAAATATGGTTACATTACGGAGTGGCTAGTGTTTGAAAGAACTTCATCTACATTTCTCTCTCTGATATGGGTTTTCATCAGATCCGTGAAGCTGATATATCTCGGCTCTCCTTTGCTGTTGAGTTGGCAGAAGAATTTTATGGAAGGTTTGGTCAATAGTACTCTGCACTTCAATCTTGTTTAATATGTCTGCCTGCCTCTATGAATACTGACTCGGTTCTATTGTCATTGACTCATGCAACTCAACTGACAGAGTAAAGGTACACACTTATGGAAATGCTGTTATTCTTGATCCATGACAACCTTCAAAACTTTGTTTCTGATCTTTTACCTACCTTGTAGGGTGAAGATGTTGCTTTTGAACCTTCAAAGCTTCTGTGGCTTATCCAGCGTGATTTTCTGCGTAAGTGCATGCTGCTTTTGACAGCAACATTCATAATAGTTCAATATGAACAGTGCTAAAATTATTTCCTTACTTTATTGTAATTTGACCAACAGTATTTTGAATGCTGCTGGTCCTGTGTGATCCATTTCAATATTCCACTTTTCTCTGTATTAGTGCACGTGAGCTGATCATGATTAACACTATTTCAACTTTATGCAGAAGGGAAATCGGTGAAGCAAATGGTGGATGAAGCTCTGAGACATGTCCCTAATGAAGATGGTTAGAGTTCCTTTCCATTCTTTAATTGATACCGCTTAAACCATTTCTTACAAGCTTGCTAATTGATTTTTTTTCTTATGTTTTCAGGTAACAAAAATATTGACCAGGTATGTTCTCCTTTGATATGCATCATACAGGTAATCATCATCATTCTCTCAGAAATTATTCTTGTTATCACCTTGCTCAGGTTAACCAGATTCGGGATTCCCTGGCTATAATGGGTGACAACAGCACAGCCTTTAGCTTACCGCAGGTAAGAATTAGTATGTTTTTGCATATATCCAACCCTTTTTTCAGAAGAAAAAATACAAAACATAGAAACTTCAATAAAAACCTCTCTCTGGGTATGGAA
Source organism: Lepidium sativum (assembly GCA_023374145.1). Lineage (NCBI taxonomy): Eukaryota > Viridiplantae > Streptophyta > Magnoliopsida > Brassicales > Brassicaceae > Lepidium > Lepidium sativum. The sequence continues at coordinate 4,296 of JAKUCM010009252.1, read as the reverse complement.
ATTTATGGTTATCTTTGAATGTCTTTGCTGAATTACATGTGAATAATAAACTTTTTTTGTGGTTGTGCTATTACCTTTAAGTCATGCTGAAGCGTACACAAATTGTCACTTTTCTGTACCTGTGAATCCTTGAAGTATAGTTTCTTCAAAGTTCTTGGGAGAATTTTTTGTTTTCTTCCATGTGCAGTATTTTGATGATTGTCTCATCTGATTCAGACGTTGAGTCTTCCATATTCTTTTCATTGAGCTGTTTGTAAATAGGTGGTCTTCTGTGTAATATTTTCGTGTTTTTGTTATATAGCCTCATCTCATGCGGACGAAGCTGTGTGATCTGAAGGATGAGGACCTCGACTCTTCATATGTTGCAAAACGTGATCAATTGAAAAAGCTTGTTGCTAGCATTATCCGCCCAAAGATAGTGCAGGGGAAAACACTAAATGGGAAGGAATTTATTTCTTTCTTGGAACAGGTGAGTGTCAGTTTTTTTTTTATCAGTATGGCTTCATTCTTTGAATCCCTAATAACATTTATATGAATGAGTGGAAGTTGTCATTGAGAAATTAAGAAAAGTAAGTGTCTGCATTCTCTGGTGATTTATCAAAGTAAATAGACATGTTTTTCTCTTCTCATGGATGGTTGTATTTCCTGGCTTTAAAGCTATCTGAGTAGCCTATTTGTAATATTTTCGTAAAAATTCATTGATTACTTTTTTTTACATGGTGATTGTGATTCCGTTGATGTTGTACTATTTCAGCCCTTTTTTTGCTATGATGATATACATAGCAAAATATGAGTGCATATTGTTACAAGCAATGGATATGTTACTGGCTAGATATTTGATGAGCATAAGCGCACGTTCTTGATATGTTCACTAAATATTGGCTTATATGATTTCGATAGTACTGCCTTCTATGTTTACGAAATGGTGTCTTGATATATTCCATTTTCTGCTGCTCTAATTTGTAGATATTGGATGCGTTAAATAAAGGAGAGATCCCATCAACAGGATCACTAGTTGAGGTTTTCAATAAAGGTATTGTTGAGCGATGTGTGAAGCTGTACAATGAGGGGATGGTAAGATTGAGGCTACCTATGTCTGAAGAATCTCTCCAAAGTGCCCATGCAACCGCACATGATGAAGCTATTAGAGCATTTGATGCACAACATTTTGGTAGACAGCATGCAAAGAAATCGGTCGATCAGTTGGATGAACAAATGCAGGAGGTATGAATTGCTATGCTAATATAAATTTTCTATTAACTAACTTTTCAAACACTATCTTAGTATATGAAACAAAAAAGTGATTTTAGAACTTTTTGTTGGCAGATGTTTGTAGTTAACTTCAAATAATATTCACAAAATTACTTTCTTATACGTTCTTGTCCCCTGGAAATATCATCCAGGTATATAAGAATTTTGTTCTTTCAAATGAATATCAATCATCGAAGCTGTGTGAGGCACTATACACAAAGTGTGAAGATGACATGGACCACTTACAAGCTCTCCGACTCCCTTCCATGGCTAAATTTAATGCAGGATTCATGTACTGTAACCAAACTTTTGAGCAGCAATGTGTTGGTCCTTCAAAGCAAAATTATGAGCAAAGGTTAACTAAGGTAAGATATACTTGTCTAAGTTATGCTAGAAGTATTGAGTTCCAACTTGACTTTACAATTTGTGTGCAGATGATGGGAAAGGCACGGTCTTTGTTTATCAAAGAATACAATAATCGACTATTCAACTGGCTGGTTGGGTTCTCTCTTGTCATGGTGGTTGTGGGCCGGTTTATAATAAAATTTATTTTATTAGAAATGGCGGCATGGGTACTATTCATATTCTTGGAGACGTACACAAGGATGTTCTGGACCGCAGAAGCTCTTTATTACAATCCAGTCTGGCATTTCATCGTTGGGGCATGGGAAAATGTCGTGTATAGTCCCGTTCTGGACTTGGACAGGTAACAAAACAAGTCATAAGCAAACTCTGTCTTAACTTGTCCCAGTTTCTCTTGTCATCTAATTGGTTTGTAATTTTGGTGACTAGATGGGCGATTCCTATAGTCTGCATTATTGCATTATGTGTGCTTTATTGGCGGTGTTTTGGAAAGAGGAAACATGGGGCTCGTTGGCTTCTTCCATTGTACAGTAACCAGAAGAATGGTCGGAATAGGGAACGGTCTGAATGAACACATTCCTCCACCCTTCCCTTATACTTATAGCATCTTCACGGGCATGCTCGTTGTTTTTATCATCCGAAGCTCTCTGCCCGTCTCTACCAATTTTTGGACGCGGAAGAATTTCAGTAAGAAGTAAAGAGGAATTAAGAGGATGATTGATCGATCCAAGTTGGTTTGATTGTACCATTTACATAGAATGTCTTTGTAACGTTTTACTTTATATACATATGGTCGAATCTGTTTCACTACTCTGTCAGTCGCAGCTAATTTTAGTAAACAAACTTAGAGTCTGTTTTTATGTTAATTTATTTATTGATTCAAAATAGTTTGCTGATGAAAGCAGAATCAAAGAGACTACTACAATCTAGCTCTTTTTTTTTTGCACGTAGACTTATCGCATGCCACTAAGCTAGAGCCATTTGCCTATAATCGAATTCTTTTGTTTTTCTTTTTCACTTTTTGAGCAACTTGGAGTTATATCTATTATGATCCAAACTATGCTTTTGGTTTTCCCTTTTCACAAAATCTTAAAACATGACAGCGAGATCAAGAGCAGTTGATAAATCAGATAAAAAGGCAGGCAGATCCGAGGCTGATGCAGCCGTCACAAGTTTCCCATCAGTTATGCATCCATTCGACTCCACAGCCTCACCTCCAGCCACCTTCACCATCACCTTCATCCCCTTCCCACTTGCGCATCGTTTCCCCTAGAATTTCATAAAGAGAGAAACATATGACCGAAAGCCAACATCACTACAAGTGTAGTATCCAATTCAGTACAAGTTCTTTTGCAATTTTATGCCATCTTGAGGTATGCATTATAGTATTAGTTTCTAACTGCATTTTTCTCTTTTGACAGTGCTCATTTGAAAGTTTTATGTTGAAACCTTTTAGAAGGAAAGGACTCTGGAATCAGAGCAATGATTTACCTTAAGAACACCGGTGGCTGCAAGAAGCAATTTACCCTGTCCAATAGCTGCAAACACTTTATCTTTCTCTGCAAACTTCTTAACCAAAGCAACAGCCTTTTCATTCATCACCAGTAGCTCAGGTGATCTCCCTCCTGGCACCACTACACAGTCATAATCATCCACACATATATCATCCCACGATGCACTCACAAAGAAGTTATGTCCGCGCTTCTCTGCAGGAAGCTGCCGTCCTTCCTCAAGGTCATAAACCACAGTTGCACACGTCTCTCCTTTCTTCTTGTTTGGTGTCACTGCATTCACTTTACAACCTAAAGCTTGTAGTGCTCTAAATGGTACATTGATTCCATAGTCTTCTACATAGTCCTTAAAACCCAACAACATAAAGTAATGCTCAGCGACTATGATGATCGAAACAAGATTTTACGCATTTTGATGAGGAATTGAAAACTCACCCCAATGAGGAAAAGCACAGAAGCTTGATTCTCCTTCATGCTAGAGAATTTTGCATCAAGAGATTCAAGCAAAAGCCTAATCCCATGACCAAGTGTGGGCCAACCAATCGTACTCATGAAATTCCCATCCTTAACGCAGTCAGTGATCTCAAACATACTCTGAATCCCACGCTGTTGCCACCACGCGCCGCCGGAGAGCTCAATCAGAGGCTTCATACTTTCAAAAGCCGTGCATTTCACACCGCCGGAGAGAACTCCGGCTGCCATCAGCATAACCTGGCTGTGACAGCTAGTAAAGATCAACTTCTTAGATTCCGCAAATCGCGCAACAAGGTCAACACATTTCTCATCGGCGCTAAGAACCTCCGTGAAACGTCCCCCAGGAATGACGATGACGTCGTAATTCTCCGGGATGACGTCATCGAAGTTGGCGTTTAAAGTCAACTGATCAACGACTAGCTCTGTATAGAGCTTCACACACAAAAAAAGAAAAATTCAGTGATTATCAAAAACAAAAATGATAATCTAAACGAAAAATAGAACCGCAAATGGTTCTAGTGGTCGGCTGTAAGTGCACTTAAAGCAGCTCAATTGCACAACAATCAGGATCTAAGTTTCGGTTTACATTATGTAGAAATTTGGTTATTGGCTGGTGATCCAATATAATCTGCCGTTAACAAAAAAAAAAAAAAAACTAAAAATGGAACCTCAAGACCCGTGAAATCATGGGCCGACA
>JAKUCM010009251.1:0-11184 GCA_023374145.1 Lepidium sativum | reverse complement strand
CACTTAACTTTGCTATTCTTTATACACACAACACGAAACCATTCTTCATCAACCCAAAAAAAAAACAACTTTTGTTGTTGTTTTTGTGATACCGAAGCTATAAGCTTTTTTGAGTGAAAATGGAGATCGAATCTGTGAGATGTGAGTGTTGTGGATTAATGGAAGATTGCACACAAGACTACATTAGTGAAGTCAAATCTAACTTCGACAACAAATGGCTATGTGGTCTCTGTTCTGAAGCCGTGAGAGATGAAGTTAGTCGCCGGAAAATGACCACCGTTGATGAAGCCGTTAGGGCACACGTGTCGTTTTGTGGTAAGTTTAAAGATAATCCGGCGGTTCTCGTCGCCGACGGCATGAGGCAGATGTTACGGCGGAGGTCCGGTGACTTGACGACTTCCTCTACGTCAAAGAAGTTCGGTAGATCTAACACCACCAAGTTGTACTAATGATCTTTTGTCTATTTCGCTAATTAATTAATGTATTATATTCGATGCCTTTGTTTGTTTTTTTGTTATGTCATCAATGATGGTCGGTTATGCTATAACTAATAAATTAATTTTATACAAACTTTTCATTTTGTTTCTATCTAGTTCAAACTCTTTCTATAGACTGATTCCTTTATTTAAGCTATTTCTCCATTTGTGCATGTCATCTTTGTGTTGGATCATCTGAACCACGTATTTTATTTTCTGTATCATTTCAATTTTATGGGATGTTTTTAAACAATTCATGTTGACTTTCCATGCAAGAATGGATTCACCGATCACTGTTACCGAATAAAGCTCTATACCTACGATACCGGCGGAAGATGCCGGCGCCGGAGTTGGCATGGAGCTCAAACCTTTTGACTAATCTCAAGTCTTAAGGGCTTAACTGATACCTTGGGCTGAAAATGGGCTTTGGCTTCTTCTAAACTGATAATGTCTTTTACTAAATCACGATCACAAATGTCACTAAGAAACTTCATAAACGTATTATTCACATCAAGTATTGCCATATCTGGATAATTATGTTAAAAATTATTTACGTTTAAAGACATATTCGTAGATATGATCAAATTGATTTTTATTTATATGATTGATATATGAACTCAACTAATTGTGTATTTGGTAACAAAGAAATCTTCAAATATTTGCTCAAATAAAAAATAGAGTTCAACTAGGATGTACAAATCATATACTGAATTATCACAAATTGACAAAATAACACTATTTAGTAATTGGATAAAACAACAAATTGATTAGATTTATAAATCAATCAAAATGCTCAATCAAGTAAAGTCCCCAAAAATCTATAACCAAGTATTAGAGAGTGAGAAAAAAAAACAACCAAAATCAAATACATGTGTCAAAATTGATAATCTAATGGATACAAATAGATGAATAGAAAAGAGAATGACTTTGGTTCACATAAAGCAAAATATTCTTTCAAATCTTCTCATCCGAAAAAGACCAAAGAACTTTCGTTGCGTGTCATTTTCCCAATTTAACATTTTTATGTCTCTATCTTCTGTACTTTTGCAATTACATTATATATCCATCACATTATGTTATATGTTACGTTTATCTCTCTATAGTTGAAAATTTACACGACTCTGTTTTTTAATGGCAAAACACACAAGTCTTATTCAACTCAAATCAAACACTAAACCTTTCATTCTATAACAAGAATCTATCTATTTATGGGAATAAGAGTTCATTTAGTGGATTACTACTTTCAATAATTGTAACTTAATTATTTAGCTAATTTAAATCCAACAAAGAAAACTCATGCATGACTATCTGAAACGTATTTCAAAGAAACGGTGTTTAAGAAAAAAAAAAACAAAAAAACGGCGTTTTGGCTCACAACACGATTTATCGTTTGACTTATGTAACTGGAAAAGAGGAAAAATAAATAGTAAAGAGGGGAAATGTAATTTAAAAAATTTACCAAAAAAACTGTAATTTGAAATGGGATAATGTAAAAAAAAAAACTCTTACTTCTCATTTCGTAGAAAATCAACTTCTTAATCATACAAAAAATCAACATTTTTTAAGAAAAAATGTATAATGTTTAAGGGATAGTTGCAAAATTGATCCATTGACTTGGGTCAATTACAAGATTAACTCTCCTTTTTCTCAAACTTTTTTTCCCATTTAACCTTAGTTTTCTAAGTTTTCTCATATTTTCGGTTTTGCCATTAACTTTTAATTAAAAATACCATAAAAAAAAACCTAAAATACTAATCAAATCTCAATTGTTGACCAAAAAAAAAAATCAAATCTCAATTATTTACAAAATTGTCATCTTTTTCAATTCTTTCATCCACCATTACCAACCAAAATTGAAGCTCTATATGCATTATTACCAACCAATTTTGACTTCATTATGTTTTTTCACCATCTCTAGCCTCACAATCTCTCATTCTCTCTTTGCGCGTTTAAATAGTAGACTTCCCTTGTAGTTTACTCTTGTAATAGTAGACATCAATTGAAGTTTACTTTGTCATCTCACATACTTTATAACTAGACTTCAAGTGAAGTCTGCAATGCTAATTTTGTAAAAATGCATTTTAAGCATGTCATAAATTTTTTATAAATTTTTATATTTTTTTTAGGTTTGTTTGATACTTAGTTTGCTTATGCACAAGTTTAACATGATTACATATTATAGTCAAGTATGTGTAAATTTTAGAAAAAATGTAGGTAGTTAGCTTATATAAGTAGACTTCATGGGAAGTCTTTGTATTATAGAGTAGACTTCAGATAAAGTCTCTCTTTTTTTTAATTAGCTATATGTTTAGTTGTTTATCTTTAACTTTTGTATATGTTTATTTTTAGGTAATGGTTAAGTTAGCTGCTGGTACATGATGATTATAATCTGGACAAAAAGACTGATTTTGTACAGGTAATATCAGACGTCAGCTGAAGTATGTACAAGTAAAAGCAGACTTCAACTGAAGTACAGGTAAACGCAAACTTCCACTGAAGTTTGTACAAGTAAGAGCAGACTTCAGATGAAATCTGTACAGGTAAAAGCATACTTCAGCTGAAGTTTGTACGGGTAAGAGCAGACTTCAGCTGAAGTCTATACATGTAATAGCAGACTTCACCTGAAGTCTGTGCAGGTAATAGCAAACTTCAGCTGAAGTTTGTGCATGTAGTAGTGGACTTCAATTGAAGTTTATACAGGTAAAAATACACTTCAACTAAAGTCTACTTCAACACAGTAAACTTCAAAAGAAGTTTCTAGAGCCAAAAGTAGACTTCGTTTGACGTATATCTCTCACATAACTTGTAAGTTGTTTAGTCCACTCAAGTTTCTATAGAAGTTAAATATTTAGTCAATCCAACATACAATTTCCTTGCAGCCTACCCAAAAAATTACAACCATACAAGTCGGGGTATAGAATTAGAAGAATATAACTACTTCATACTTCAATTAGAAAAATTACAAGTGGAAGTTTGAACATGTAAAAACAGACTTTCGCTGAAGTATGTACATTTAATAGCAGACTTCAACTGAAGTATGTACATGTAATAGCAGACTTCAGCTGAAGTCTGTATAGGTAATAGTAGAGTTCAATTAAAGTATGTAGAGGTAAAAACAGACTTCAACTAAAGTCTACTTCAACAGAGTAGACTTCAAAAGAAGTTTCTAAAGCCAAAGTAGACTTCGTTTGACGTATTATTTCTCATATAACTTGTAAATTGTTTGAATCCACTAGAGTTTCTATATATGTTAAATATGTAGTCGATCCAACATACATAAGTTGAAGTAAAAACATTAAATTTCATACCAATTTTAATGTACAGAGGATAATGCCATGGATCTTTACAACATTTTTTTGTCATTACATCTCACAACATAACATATTTAACACAAAATTTTGAAACAACAAGTAAACAAAGATAAAATCAATAATACTCTCAAAATTTGCTCAGATCTAGAGTAAAACGATATCTAAATTTAACTCCAAATTTAAAATGAAAAAGTAGACTTCACTCAAAATCTCCGATGATGCAGACTTCACATGAAGTTCAATTTGAAGTCTACGCGTGTAAATAGTAGACTTCATTTGCAGTTTGTTCTTGTCTACGAGACTTCACCTGGAGTCTACTTTAACAGGGTAGACTTCACCCGAAGTTTGCTTTAAAAGAGTAAACTTATCCTGAAGTCTGCCTTAACTAGCATACATGTCTTGAAGTCTACTTTAACTGAACCTGCAAAAAATGGAAAAAGAGAGAAAAAAAAACATGAAACAAAACCAAACAAAGCTAAAATCTAAAGCAAAACGAGACACATATAAAATGTAACCTTTGCTTTAGTAAAACTTATCACGAACTAGCAGCCAAAAAAAACATATCTTCAACACAAAAGCAAAAAAAAATCAGATATGAAAGAAAATAAAAGCAAAACTTCCTTTAAGAGAGTATTTAGAACATAAAAAAGAATAAGAAGATGGTGGCCGGATAAAGAAAGAGACAGTGGCTGGCGAAACCTGCAAAAAATGGAAGATGATGAGAAGAAGATGACTGAATGGATTGTGAACAAAGAATATGGAGAATAGAGGCAAGATTATACCGAAGAAGACGAGGATGATGGTGGTCGTCAGAGATGGAGGCGCCGAAACCAGGTCACGATGGGAGAGAAGGTGGCTTAATTTTGTCTTCTTCGAGTATAAATTCCTTTTTATAGTTAGGTTAAACGTTCTAAATCAATTGGTTTACTTTTGGTTTAAATCAAAACAAATTCGGTCAAAGATTAAACATAATTAATATACTTAAACTTTGATTTTTAATTTTATATATTAAATATAATTAAGGACTAGACTTATGTTGAAGTTTGCATCGTACATACTTCATATGGTGTTTGCTTACAAAGTAGACTTCAAATGAATTCTAAAATATACCCTAAAGCCTAAAATGCAAATCGAATAATTTCTATAGATCAAATTGACAACTTATATTAAAGATTAAACATTTTTAGTTTACTTATACTTTAACTCTTTTATTTGAAATTTACATTTTTTAAAAAAGTAAAAAAAAAATTATATGATTACCAAGATATGTTTTTAAAACCCTAAAACCTAAACTCATAATTTATTTATGAACTATGTGGTTTGATCTTTGTTGGTTTTAATTCATTAATTTTTTGTGAGATTTTATTTTATACACTTCATAATTGTTTATCTTAACCTTATGTAACCAAAATTTTACTCATATAATAATTCTTATAATTCTAGTTTTAAACATTAAATATAACTAAGGAGTAAACTTCTGTTAGAATATGCATTATAAGACTTCAAATGAAGTTTGCTTACAAAGTTGAAGTCTACAATATACCCTGAAAAGTATATCTGTAATTGTGTGTCTGATTTTTTTGATTGGTCGTAAAAACAAAATTATAACTTCACTACCCTAATAAATTAGTTTTGCAATTGATTTCAAAAGAAATTAAATTTAGCATTAAAAATTAAATTTTGATTATTTTAGCAATTTTCCCAATTTTAAACGATAGAACTTCTATGATCTATATCTTTATGATAAAGAATACATATCAATATAATCATGTCTTTCACAATCACAACCACTAGAATTCTCAATCATCTTTATTATGTCCCTCACTCTAATATTTCCATTATTATTTATTAGTTTATGAATTGAGTAATTTTAAATTTAACTAATCAAATCCACCTAATTCTTATTGTTATTTAAGATCACAAAAATATTTTTTAACTATCCTCGAACGACTTCCTCCAAAACACTAATTAAATAACCGTAATAGTTGAAATATAGTATTAGTGAGTAAGAACATCTCTAATGGTAAATCTTCATTTGAGTCTTTTAACAACTAAATTTTATTATTTTAATACAAAATAACTTTTTAATTAAATTTTAGTTCTGAAAAAATAAATATACCAATGAAAACAAGACACATGTATTAAGAATATTTTATTATGGAAGAGGTTAAGTCTTTTCTCCAATAGACTCATTTTTCTCTCTATCTTCTTTTATCATTTTATTTTATTTATTTATTCTTGAAAATCTCTTTCAAGTCTAACCTAAAAAAAAAGTCATTGAACACAAAAATAAATACAACGAAATGACGTATTTTAATATTATAAAATAGGGGTACTTAGGTAAATTAAGTAATGCCCTTATCCCATTTGCGATACTTCTTCTTCATGCCGCTTTCGCACCCATTCATAAACAAAACAGAAGGAAAGAAAGAAAGACGCAATCTTTTTGTTTCTTCCATTTTCTCAATTCCTACAAAAGGTTTCCTCTTTCACTTATTTTACCTTTTTCGATTTAAATTCATTCGAAAAAATTGTTACTTTGATAAGACAATCCAGATTTCGATTACAAAGATCCAACATTTTTCCATATTTGTTGCTACTCAATTTGATTCTATCGCCAACGATCGAGAAAACGGACCCAGAAGCCATGAGAGTCCACCCAATTCCCGGAAGGCTCACCAATACTCTGATCCATCATCATCATCATAACCCGACCCGAGAATCCGGAAAGAATCTCCGAAGATTACCACATATCTTCAATCGCGTTCTCGAGCTGCCATTGAGGTCTGAGGCAGATGTAATGGTCGAAGAGAAATCTGATTGTTTTCGATTTGTGGCGGAGACTGAAGGTTTCTCTGGTGGCGACGGAGATATGAGGGCTTACATGGTGGAGATTTATCCGGGTATCACCAAAATCGTGGTGAGGACAAATGGGTCGTCGTCTTTAGGTTTGTCTTTAGACGAGCTAGAGCTTGACGTATGGCGTTTTAGGCTACCTGAATCAACTAGGCCTGAGCTTGTTACGGTGGCTTATGTAGATGGTGCTTTGATTGTTACGGTGCCTAAGATTTTAGAGGAAGAAGATAATGATGATGGTGGTGGAGATTTTGGACAAGGTATGGGAAGTCGAAGGCTTGTTCTTGTTCAGTAATGTTCTCTACACTTCCATGTAATGATGGTTCTAATGCCATGACATTTGAATGTAATGTAAGCTTGATTAAGAAACATGAGAGTTACAAAATCTGTAAACTTTTCGTCGATGTCGTAGCCTTCTTTTTGTTGACAATTTGGCTCTTAATAAAACAAAGATTGAGGCTTTGAGATCGTGGTTCGTAAGACCAACAATGGTTATTTCAATTTTAAGCCGTTATAAATATGATAATAAGAGGCACAAAAGGTCGTCTCGAGTTTTATCGGCTAACAGAGACTTCCACAGTACATTACAACAAACTGGATAAAAGTAAAAAACAGGTTTTAAGGGTGTGCAACACTAAACCGAAAACAATAAAGCTACATGACACAAGGCCAAGGTTAAAAAGGATACATAGCGAGGCCAGATTTAGAGATAAAAGCCTTTCAGAGGAGCGAATTTTGAGAGGATCTCTGTTTCACGTTTAAGAGCATTGTCCTTCTTACATTCCCATTCAGGCTTCTTCGAATTAGCTGATTGAACTTCCTGCACAACTTTGGGGATCGAGTTAGCTACCATTTTCTGACCGTAGCTCAGATCAACCCTTTCTTTCTCCTTGCCCCCAATGTACCGCTTCAATTCAGACCGCCTAGCTTGAAGCTGAGTGATTTGGTCATCGATTTGGCGGATTTGCTCAGAGTTTGTGTCTACTTCTATCTGGATACTCCCTAGTTTATCCTTCAGCTCACTGTATTCATATTTAAGCGACGCTACCTTGGCTTTGTTAAGCTCCAGCGCAGAGAAGAACCTATCTGCTTCTTCAATCACCCCTTTATTGTCCTGAAACACTTCGCTGAACGTTGGAATCTCTTCTATAAGCTTCAACCTCACTATCTCTTCAGCGGAAAGGTTTGGATCTTTCCTCAGTTTAGTTGCCAATGCTGCTATTTCTGCAGCATCCTTGGATAAAAACAAACTAGGAAAATCCCTCTCCAGAAGAGATGAAATCTTCATTCGAGCTTCAGCCCATTCATATTCTCTCATTGGAGAGCTTGCACTAACAAGAACAGACGACTCTGGCCCAACCTCTTCTGGAGGCTGCTGAAGAAGATTATCAAGAGAGTTTAGGTAGATGTCAAACTCCTCCGGGTTGACATCAACAGGCGAGTGCGAGACCGCAAGAACACCATTCATAGGAGAGACATAGATATGAGGAACTGCAACATCTTCTTCCTCATAGTTAGCTCTGCGTTTTTTTCTCTTTCTTGTAGTATCTGGTGCAGTAGCAGGTTCACCCTCCTCATCCAGGAAGTTCAAGTCCACAGCACCTCCGTGCTGCTGGCTTGCAGAGCGTCTTGCAGATTGCCGAGATGATTTTGGTTTGGTCAAGGCTGGAGCGGGAGTTGTGCCTCCTTTCTTTTTTTTGTTGCTGCTACCTCGAGTTGCTTTAGGTTTCTCTTTAGTAGGTTCATATGTTTGTGTCGGCATTGGGTTTCGCTTCCTTTGGCTGTATCGGGAGTTTCCTTCCTTCTTCCCATTCTGAGCATTCCCATCATTTGGGGTAAACTCAGTCTGTACTTCTTTCGATGTCTCCTCAAAAAGAGAGGCAGCATCAACTACAAAAGAAAGAAAACGATTAAAAACGAGCTAAACACACTGCATAAATCATATCCATAAACACCGGCAATAATGGTTTTAATTGGCATGCTTAAACAAAACAACAGAATCACAGAAAAGTGACAAATCATTGTAATTCATATCGTGAAGAGTAATATCACGGGTTATGTTCATTCATGAAGTGAAGAAGAAAGGATTATCTGAAATTACCTCTCTTGTAAACCATGAAAAAAATAAACCTTACCTTTATTTGCAGGCTGAAAGAGAGCTGGAATCTTCCAGCTAAAAGATGCAAAGAAAGCATTGGCATCCATGTTTGGGAAATTCGATTGGATAAAACGACCAAGAGTAGCTTTGCTTGCAAAAGACTTTGGGACATTTTTTTGCTGAAGCCTTTGAGGGAGAATCAGAAACCTATCCTGATGAAACCCAGTCGCTGTCACTCTTCTCCCGACTCTCCAAGTCCAAACATCACCAGGGTTTGGCCAATCAACAGGGGCATATGGTGGACCTTGACCAGTTGAAACCGGCGGAATTGCTGGAAGTTGGTTGAGATCAGTTTCTCCATGAGTGAAAGAAGTGTCATCTACGCTTCTCTTTCCATTTTCCTTTGCCTGAAAGAGATCTGGATCTTCAATAACAGCCTCTTCCCTGTTGAAACCGTTTTCCCAGAAGTCGTCATTCTCTTGCTGAGTGGATCCACGTGGATCTGGTTCATTTTCTTGGTATTCTGATAGCGGGACAGGTTCAGTGTCTTGGTAAGTATTCATTGGAACCGGTTCACTGTCTTGGTAAGTACTGACTGGAACTGGTTCACCATCAAACCTGCACGTAAATTAGCACTATATGAGCTGAAGAAGAGGTGTTATCAAAAAAACAGAAATTCAGTCCCAAAGATAAAAAAAGAAGAGATTTGATTAGGCTTCAAAACCTATCCATATACACACAAAAGACCTCAAATAATTTGCCTTCTCCATAGCGCCAGTAAAACAAGTAGACAAACAATGAGATATGCACTTCATTATACCGTACGTACTGTTAAAATAAGCATACTTAGGAAACAAATAACAAACCGATCATGAAGACTTACACCATAGTCAACCCTAAAGACATATCTTTCTTGTAATAGCCCTACTTTAAGAACCATAACTTTTTGTTCATCGCTCACACTGGAATATTTTCTCAAAACAACATTGTTTTACTACATAATTGATCTTTATTTCGTTTAAACTATAGGATTTGTTGGTGCTTAGGTCGGAATTATGAACAGATATCTGCTTCACACACTAAATCAAGTATAAGAAAATAGAATTGGTCTCATTTTCCAACATAAAATGCTTCAAAAAGACCTCATATTTGTACAAAGAATCATAGCACAGATCCAGACACAGGGTCTATATACAAAATTATAAACTGGGTGAACGAGAAAAACAATTACCCAGGAGGATGCATATCAATCGGAGAATAAAACGGAGCAGACATGCCACTCAAACCCTAATTTCCTGCACAAGAGAAGAAAATAATCGAAATTCAACGATGCAAAACCGAAAAAAAATTATCAATTTCGTGCGATTCAGAAGCAGACCGTACAATTCCACAAGCAGATCTATGCTTTTTTCACTCTTCTTCTACTTCTTCCTCTTCTGTTCGCTTTGCTTCTTATCTCACCGATGTAGTTAGTCTTCGGGTTGAGAAGTAGGAAAAAGGTAAATTGACCAGTATACCCTTTTATGTGGCTCCATGGTCCCTTTTCTCTTTTTTTCTTTGGTCTTGGAAGTAACTTTTGTTTTGTTTTGTTAAGAAGTAATCATGTTTACTCACTGGTCAAGCTTTAAACTTTATAACCCGATTCACCGTGCTCCCTCACTAATATAATGTATATAATATAGATTTGGTTCTTTAGATTCTTTATTTAACCAATTGTACATCATCTGGCTTATTCCGCTTCATCGCCTCTGTATATAGATGAGTTATAGTTCATCTTCACATAATCACAGAAAAAGATTTCTCTTCTCATTTTCTTCTTCTCTAATTTTTTGTGATCGCTTTCTTCCTTTCTTTTTCTCTTCACCATTTATGTTTGAGACTTCTTTCTTTTTCTTGTAATATGGTATTAGAGCAGAGTTACATATAGGTTATTGTTTGATCGTTTGAATTTATGTCTCTATTCCCGTCAGATTCAACTAATAATGGTGATAACATCTATTTGTTGTAGTACTCGCCGTACGAACCGAAATCCTCGTGTTGAGATTTTGTCTTCAACTTCCGCAGCTCAGATTGTTGCTTCTGAGATGATAGATCCAGATAACACACATTCTCCTCTCTTTCTACACAACGCAGATCATCCATGTATTTGTATATGTGTAGCTTGATGGTACAAATTACAAATAATGGAGTTCTGCTATGAGATAACACTTGATGCAAATAATAAGATCTCGTGTATCGATGGATCTTTACCCAGACTAGAAGTAGGTAAGCTTATTTCTCGAATTTGGTCTCAGTGCAATAGTATGGTGATATCATGCTTAATGAACTATGTCTCTAAGCAAATCTATGGTAGTATTTTGTCTTTCTATGATACTATTGAGATCTGGGAAGATTTGCACAATAGATTTCATATGACAAATTTACCTCGCACTTTTCAACTCAT
>JAKUCM010009250.1:0-17600 GCA_023374145.1 Lepidium sativum | reverse complement strand
GAGGAAAAGAGAGAGAGCTGGGTACACGATTGCGTAAGTTCAAGTATATTAGAGTTATGTTACTCTTTTTATTACAGCATATGATGTCCAGGATGAATCTCTTTCGGAAAAGATCGTTGCAAACTCCAAGCCCATATAGGTGTAATCGGATTGCTTTCCTCGAGCCACTGTTTTTGTGGTTATTGGTGTTACACGTACATAAGGGATTATGTGGGAAAGGAGGATAAATACATGTGGCCCAGTGGGTTTAAAGATATCTTCCAAGGCATTCAACCCTCATTTTGTGCCACTCACAAGCAGAGGATGAGAAACATGTACACGATCTACATCCTCATAATATTAACAACATCCACTAGATGGCCGTGGAAGATAATCTGAACAAATCGAAGGTTCGCATATACGATCCCGTCCCATCTTGCAATCTCACTGCTGCAGTGATAGAGTCATGCAAGTAAGTTACTCAAATTCAGTATAGTAGAGTTCATATACCGTGTAGTAGACTTCATATACATATGTGGTAGAGTTCATTTACCTTGTCGTGTAGTTCATTTTCCATGTAGTAGAGTTCATAACATGTGTAGTAGAGTTCATATACATATGTGGTAGAGTTCATTTACCTTGTGGTGTAGTTCATTTTCCGTGTAGTAGAGTTCATATACTTCCGATATTAGAGTTCATTTACATGGTTCTCTTTTTTTGTAGGCCATACGTCGTGATGATTCCGAAGATGATCAAGTGGTTCTCATTCGAGGAGATGCGCCCACACATTAGCGCAACTCTATATAAGATTGCGCGTGTGACTAAGGGCGTACCACGTAATAAACGGTCAGGCGACTTTGGCGTGTACACTCTCAAGATGATCGAGTGTCTAGCCATCGGATTCAACTTTGAAGGTCTTACTGACGAGTACATCGTCTTCTCTAGGTTGAAAGATGCCATTGAATTCAGAGAGGAACTTCCGATAGAAAAGGAAATCACTTGCAGTGATCTAGCACCCGCAGAACTGTGTAATAACAACGTCTTCATCACAACATCCCAAGACCTCATGCTGGATTGGTAGATTTGTATAGTCTATGTATAGTTTTAGAGTAGTAGCTATGCAGATTTGTGTAGTCTTAATTTGTATAATCTTAGAGTACTATATATTTTTAGAGTCGTACATGAATATATAGGTTATTGACAACAAATTAACTCTACCATTCGACGACTATATGTGATCTAACTGAGAACTAACTCTACCACATAAAGACGATAGGTGATATAACTCTACCATAGAAGAATTAACTATGCCACAACGATGTTAACTCTACTAAATAAGTATGAAGTCTTCTACAAGAGTTAACTCTACTATTCAAGAATGAATGCTTTCACGACATGTACGGGCATTCTGACCTAGTTGCTTACATTTTGAACAAGCTAAAACATTTCTTGGACGTTTTTCAGGTTGTGAGCACTCGAACTAGCTCTTTATCTGTGATTTCTTCGGCTTCCCTGGTTGTTGACGCACGTGTGGTGGATTACACACCTTACGGCTTACATCCAACAGAACGGGAATTGCAGCATCTCTAGGAAAGATACAACCAGTGTATACATTGTACAGGAAGGTTGTGTGATAATATGGATGTGTAAGTTTGATTGTCGGCCTTCTACAAGCCTCAGCTACGGCAATGGCATGCACACAAGAAATTTGTTTGACGTTATACCGATTGCAGGAACACGTCTTCTCTGTCAAATTGACTAAATGAGAAGATTCATATCGCGTAACAACAGTCTGGTGTTCATTTATGTCATGCATGTTGTACTGTCTAGCTTCATCGACTTTTGTCTGTCATTTAACGAATAAGATGTTAACTCTACTAAAGACAGTGTTAACTCTACTACGAAGGAACTAACTCTACTAAAAGCAGTGTTAACTCTACTACGAAGAAACTAACTCTACTACGAAGAAACTAACTCTACTAAAAGCAGTGTTAACTCTACTATGAAGGAACTCACTCTACTAAAGGAAGTGTTAACTCTACTACGAAGGAACTAACTCTACTAAAGGCAGTGTTAACTCTACTACGAATAGATAAACGGTAGTGTTAACTCTACTACACGAGTGTTAACTCTACCTTTAGGAGCTTCTCAATAGATGTTGTTAGATCAGTAGACGTGAGAGTGGCCTTCATCTTCCTCTTCGCGAATATACGTGTTAACATCGCTCTAATTGCATCTACAAGCTGCACGATGGGGAAAGTTCTTGCCTCTGATAACGTATGGTTGATTGATTCTGCAATGTTCAACGTAGTGAAATTGTATCTGTTTCCGGGAAAGTAAACTCGACTCCACACCCGCACATTAGCTTTTATCAAGTACGCATGAAGCTTTGGATCTAACGCCTAAAATTGAGCAAGTATAGCGTTGAACTCATCAACAGGTGAAGCTCACACTCTCCACTGACACTTTGGTACCCAACATTTCACATCCAACACTGTATTTGATGAAGCAACAACATCGAAGTCAAACCTCTGTAAGACAGAAAGAATCTTTAGCCTCGTCATGAATTCTTTTTTTTTTGTTGAGTATCGTTGCCCAACAACCAATGCGAGTGCTAACATTTCTATGTCCAAATACTCAGCATTCAAATCCAACCCCATTGCTTTCTCCGAGATGTTTTTCTTTTCTTCTTCCTTCGATTTTCTACGAACATTGATATAATCTTCATCATCCGAGCTTATGTCATCCATATCATCGCAACAGTCGAATCTGAATTCCACATCTTCGTCTTCAGCATGTTCAGTTTCGTGTTTCACATTTTTTGGTATACGCTCATTCTTTGGTCCAGCTTTACTAAACATCGGATCAACTATACTACACGAATGATCAACTCTACTACATGAAGGATCAACTCTACTACACGAAAGAGCAACTCTACTACACCAAGGGTCAATTCTATTATACGAGGCATCATTGTTCTCCCACTTACAATGGAATTTCTCGTTACAGTTACTTTTACCGTTACTACACTAACATTTTTCATGGAAACTCAATGAAACACGAGATCTAGTGGAAATTTCGACACATAGACGCATTGCTTCTTTACGAAATTGTTGCACAAACATTTACAATTATCTTTTGTTACTTACAATTACAGAGGGTGTATCTTGTGGTAGTGAATGAATGACTACGTTTGTCATGTAGCTTAGTTTTACCTCATGACATTGTTCATCCAAACCAAAATCGGCATAAACCATCTCCAGAAATTCATCGAGCCTTAAATCTTCGACAATGCCTATGATCTGACACCCGTAGGACTGATCCACCAAAAAAATCAATCGACTTTCATTAAAACTCAAAATCCCACAAACCAAAATGATCTAATCCATAGATCCAAACAGAAACAGAAAAATCAAAGGAGCTTGGAAGAAGCAAAGGAGCTTCAAGAAAGCTACAATGACGTCACTTATGGAGGAATCAGTTGGATGCGCGGCAGATGAACTAATAACTGAGGGGTAAATTCATAATTTAAGCTCTACTACGGAAGTAGGCTAGGTTTTCAAAATTAACTTTACTATGTTGCATTCTGTTAGTGTGGTAGAGTTGATTAAAGTGCAAACATCAACTCTACTATGCTGGAATTCTAATTCTACTAAGCACACTTTAACTCTACTACGCTAGAATTCTAACTCTACTATACACGATTTTTCATTCATGTCAACTCTACTAAGCGCACTCTAACTCTACTATGTTGGAATTCTAACTCTACTACGTTGCACTCTGTTGATTTGGTAGAGTTGATTTAAGCGCAAACATCAACTCTACTACGCTGAAAGTTTAACTCTACTAAGCACACTTTAACTCTACTACGATGGAATTCTAACTCTACTATACACGATTTTTCATTCATGTCAACTCTACTAAGCATACTTTAACTCTACTACGTTGGAATTCTAACTCTACTGTGTTGCACTCTGTTAATTTGGTAGAGTTGATGAAAGCGCAAACATCAACTCTACTACGCTGAAATTCTAACTCTACTAAGCACACTTTAACTCTACTACGATGGAATTCTAACTCTACTATACACGATTTTTTATTCATGTCAACTCTACTAAGCACACTTTAACTCTACTACGCTGAAATTATAACTCTACTACGTTGTATTCTGTTAGTGTGGTAGAGTTGTTCGCTTATGTGACAGATTTTATTAATAGCATTTTTATAATTACCTTTTTATTACTCATTAGGAAATGACAAAATGGTATATATATATTTAAAAGCTTATTGTACTAATTTATAAACATTTGCTCTACTTAAATAATTAACACTTACTTTCACTTTAATCTAGCAAATCACCATTTTTTAATTTGTTGTTTTTATTTCTAAATTCAATCATATGGCTACACAAATAGATAAAAAGCCATAAACTACAATGGAAACTCACCGAATGCGAAATATATATTTTGATTTTAAATTGTGATAAAGTCATTGGTATTTAGTTCCATGATAGCTTGTCACCCATAATAAGATCAAAATTTATTCCAAAATTAGAATATTTAAGTTTACTAAAAAAGACAAGAGAAAATATCAAGCATGTGAGATATAGATCTTATATGAAACACGGAGTACAAATTCTAGCTTATGTTTGTTTATACTAATGAAAATTTAGCAAAAATTGAGTTTATAATTGTTACATACTTTGAAACATATCTCATTTTTGAAAAGTTTAAAGATGTGAACTACGTAATTATTATGGAATAGTGACAAACTAAATAGATTACATGTAGAAGAAAAACAAACATTTTCCATTTTATTTTTAACAAAAATTTGGTGAATGAAGGTATTTTTATTTGTTTTCAGATATTGTTGGGTTATTGTTGGGAGAGATCTTATATGGACTTTGAGATTGATAAAATAACTTAACACATAGACTAACATAAGACTACATGAAGATCTCTTTAGATGTTATGTTTGTTTATATACTCACTTAAAATGAAAAGGCTAACATTTTGACAAATAATTAATTTGTTGAATCAAGTACATTATTTAGAAGATTCATCTATGCGAGATTAATCTCTAAAAACAAGGATATAAGAAAATGTATAAAGCTAATTAATTGAATTAAGTAAGTGTTTGTGAATTAAAATGAAGAGTTTATGTGAAGTTAGTATTTATACACATAAATATAGGTGTATTTTGTTGTACTTATATGTATTTTTATAGCTTGAAAGTATTTATAGTTAGTGATATTTAAGATTGTATTATTTATATATAGTTATAGTTTTACTAGATAATTGACATTTGATATAGATTCATTGAAAAATATTGTTAAAATATATTATTTTCTATTTCATATAGTACTGTTTTTGATATTTACATAGTAATCATGAAAATATAAGGTATTTGATTATAAATAAGACACATTTTCAAAATTTTGAATTATTTTGATTTATTCACTACGTTTTATGATTAGTAGTTAGTTATATAGAAATCGAGACTATATAACATTGTTTTGTATTTTTATTGATTGTTTTAATTATAAACTTAGTTATACTAATTATATATGGGAGGTGTACTCTGATAAAATTTGTTTTGACAAACATAAGTGTTATAAATTTAGGTGTACAAATGATGGACAATCATACAAAACATGAAATTGACATTGAAATTGATTTGTATGGATAGTTTCATTCGTATTGAGTGTGTACGAAAACAAACATCTAATCCAACACTCGAGCTAGTTTACTCTATAAAATTCACAAAACTTTAATCAACTTATAAACAATTAAAAATTTTGAAAACTATGTAATAATTGAACACTTAAATCTCACACCAACTCTTGAATTCTAAATCATAAAAAAACAATTCAAAACTACAATTTTAGAAACAAAAGAAAAAACCAAAAAATATTGAAATCTCACAATTACTGAATCACAAAGCCCATAGCTAAATATTAAATAGCAGAAACTTTAAATAAAATTTTCTTATAATAAAACAGAACTTGGAGCATTTCCTCAATTTTTCCTCTTTGATAAAAGTCTCTCCTCCTTTGTTCCTAGTGGTTACTCGTACGTCTCTCTATCTTCCCAAAACCATTTCACTATCAATTTTCCTCTGTGAATTTTCCATGAAAATTGTATTTATTTTTTGCAGAAAATTAATAACCGTTTGTCTTCTTTCTCCCTGAAACCATCGAATGGACACAAACTAGTTGACATAAGTCCCAACCCAGCCAAGTCCACTAATGAAGAAAGACATTGTCTGAAGAAACAAGTAGATGAAGTAATTGTTTTTCCCATGAACAAAGTCATAGCATCCACACACGAACAAGAATGCCGCAAATCCAAGCTCCAATGTATTCAATCTGGTCACACAATCAAAATCAGAAACAATCTGATGACAAATTTATTGATATTCAAGTAATACTTACCGATCAGGCAATTTGAAGATTCTCGGGAACCTCTTAACACCTTTTGTGTTTCCTTTAGCATTCTGCCCACTTCCAAGCTTAGCAGTCACAACCCATTCATTAGCTCTTCCTGCTTCAAACAGACCAATGAGTGTGGCCTTTGTCCGGTGCAGCGACATCACATTCTCGAATAGAATCCAATAGAAGAGCAGATGAATCGACCTGTTGGCAAAATATAAACAAGGTTAAAACACAGGTACTTGACCTACAAGCAACAAATGTAATGACTTGAGATACAAGCAATGCAATCTACCTTGGAGTCCCGACGGAATTGAGGATAGTGATTATGGAAGGAATATAAACAGAACCCCAAATCGGAACTTTAACTTCAGGGACGAGAATGGTGAGAGGAAGAACAACACAGTAGAAACAAAATGTGACCCAATGAGCAATGATTTTCCTCACAAAGAAGAAACTGTAGATCACATAAACTTTCTTCCAGAATCTCACTTTCTGCGTCATGTGTCAGTAATTGAATCATATTAAACAAAGAAATTAAGAATATTTTTTAAAAATATAGTTTATATTTTCTGTACTGTTGTTACCTTGTTTCTTACGATCTCCATAACCATTTTCCTAAAGAGATTTGCAGGTCCACAAGACCATCTATGTTGCTGAAAACGGAAGGCTCTAAAAGTACTTGGAAGCTCACTTTTCACCTACAAAAATAAAAACTTCATATTGATTATATTCACACTAAATTTTTCATAATAACAAAATATCTTTAAAAGGTAAAATCATTATAACTTAACTTAATAATTTAAATCCGCTGTCATTTTGTATTTAATGAGTGAAGTATTTTGTCCACCAACTACTTTTTTAGTTATGTATTTTAATTATGAAATAAATAAATAAAAACCTGAAGGTCACCGAGGTAGAGAAATTTCCAACCGCGAAGACTAGCTCGCACGGCGAGATCCATATCTTCCACGGTGGTCCGATCTTTCCATCCGCCGGCTTCATTTATCGCCGCTATTCTCCATATTCCAGCCGTTCCTATTATAATTATTTTAACAGATAACACTTTACTATTTGAACTTCAAATTTTCCATAAATTGTCTATACGTTTTGTATAATATTATTAATTTATTGATATATAATCACACCAAAAAGATCAATGTAAGACAAGTATTTTAATTTATACAATAGTAAATTAAAGAGATTATACTGTAATTTAAATTTAAAATCCAGAACATTTAAGATCTGAGTTAATTAGCTTCATCTGCAAGTCCTACTGTAATAAATGTGTCCCCCTTATACTAGCTAATAAAATAATCGAACACATGATTTTATTTTGTATATTAAAAACCCCATTAAATATTAGTTTTATAAAGCTTGCAAATCTTACTTATAAAATAAGGGTCGACTATACTATTATTTACTATAAATCTAAGACCTACTTGCTTCACATTTCAGATTCCCCACTCCTCTCAATCAATTATTGATTGACTAATTATTTATAATTCATTCGATTCCTTATAATATAAACTTCCATTTAGTTTTCTAGCAACAGTTGTATACACTGTCACAATATCAAAAAAAAAAAAAAAAGGTTTTGGGGTCCACATATTGTGCTTCAATTGGTCGGACAATATACCAACTCCATCACTTTAAACTCTAATAATTTAACCATATTTATATTTACTCTCTTAATTGATGATTTTACTAATCATTACTAATATATTACCGTTGAAGCCGAAAAAG
The DNA here is from genome assembly GCA_023374145.1 of Lepidium sativum. Lineage (NCBI taxonomy): Eukaryota > Viridiplantae > Streptophyta > Magnoliopsida > Brassicales > Brassicaceae > Lepidium > Lepidium sativum. Next base: position 9,445 of record JAKUCM010009250.1, on the reverse strand, counting down.
GCATGTGTTGATGAACCAACTTCTTGCTCAACAGTGAAATGATAATCCAACGACATTTCTTGCATCCTCGTCAATAAGCATTCATCCGCATTCACTGAAATAAAAAATACAAAAACAATCAATATAATGAAAACAAGAGCACTATTTAATATAAAAGAATTGCAGAAATGTGGCATCATCAGAGAGTAACGTCCTTCTCTTTTGTTTTATAGCTTTAATAATCAATCACATTCATATTTGGCTTTCTAAATACTCCACTAAATTGGACTCATGTTATATTAAAAGACAAAAAAATGATACCAAGTGTCGGCAAGAGAAACGCAGGTCCACAGTAGAGTTCGATAGACATACTGTAGAGGAATACTTTTATACTAATACTGACAAGTTTTGGGTCCCATTACTTGAGCGTTTAAAGAAAGGCAAAGAGCACGTGTATTGTATCAGACACCCAACACTCATCACTCGACCCGACCCGATTCGGATCTGGAGTTCCGGAGTCTGACATGACGTCAGCTGCGTTGACCCGTGAACCCGTAAAGAATCTGACCCGGTTTAATTTTCAGAGTTGTTTTAAGGATGATGTACCTACGAACTCTAATGTAATTATGTGTCATTCTCTTATTGGTTCGGAAAAGAACCACTGAACTAGTAGCTACTTCGCCGACACTAACAGAACTAACCCTACTTCTTCAATCAGACATTTCACAGTTTTTTTAATAATAATAATAATAATGGATTTTAAAGAAAACTCACGAAAAGACCATTTCAAAAGGCCAAAAATAAAAATTAAAGTGAAAAGGAAAAAGAGAAAAAGAGAAAAAATAAAAGAAAAACATGGAAGAGCATACACCACCGACACAACAAATGTAGCTAGAAAACCAAAACCACGAGCTAACATTGAATGATCTAAACACATTAAATTTTTCATAAGAACATAAACAAAGACACCGATTCAGTTGTAAATTGACCCTGACACTTGACAACAGTAACATATTGTCAATTTTTCATTTTTCTATCTTAGATTCTACGTACATTATTACTCAATTTTAATATAAATATAAATGGCAATGAGTGAAGAAATTACCGAAACGCCATCGAGCTTGGACCAGAGCAATGTTAGGATTGTGAATAAGGAATGGAATGCTACGACGAAGGAAATCAGGTTCAGGCTGAAAATCAGCATCGAAGATGACAACAAATTCACAATGTTTGACATAACTTCGTTTGAGTCCTTCTTTTAAAGCACCAGCTTTGTAGCCAACTCTATTCTCTCTTATCTGATACCTAATATTGATTCCTTTACTTGCCCATCTTTGGCACTCCATTTCCACCATTTGCTGCACATTTTATGTACACCCATTTATTACACTCATGAATCACAAGATAAACTTCTAACACTAGGAACTAAATAATGATTTGTTACGGTGTCTAAAAATATATGTGAATAGAAAAATTAGTGGAAAAACTAATGAACCCAATTTTGTTTATATATATATATGTATTAGTGTTAATAAATGGACTAAGTAAAGATATATAAAAAGGAGTACCTTAACAGTAGGATCTGTTGAGTCATCCAAAACTTGAATCACGAGACGATCGGACGGCCATGATAGTCCAGAAGCAGCTCCTATTGATAGCTTGTAAACCTGCACTCCATTTACCAAAAGGCACAAATCACGGACTTGCAATCTGAATCTCTTTGTCATTCTTTTTCACTTTTTTAATCCAATTATTTAGCCATTTCTACAACCACTTATCCCTTAAACCTACTTATGGATTTATACTTCAAGAAAAAATACCCAAAAATCTCAGGGAACAGACAAAATTCAGAAATATGGGGATTTGGAACGACGGAGGAATATTTATACGTCGGAAAATGTGATTTTTTCGTAAAATTTGAGGCTAATTTTCTCGAGTAAAATTGAGGAAAAACAGAGTAATTAACAGAGCAATAAACAGAGTAATTAACAGAGGAATTAGCAGAGTAATGAACAGAGAGAGGAAATAGACCTCTCGTTCGTTGAACATGGGGATTTGGACGAGAACGACTGGGAAATTGGAGCTACCAATCTCTTCATCATCTTGAATGGACTCAAACTTGTAACGTTTGTTAGGTTTTTTCCAGAATAGTTTGACGAGAACGATGACGATACCCATGTAAACCCTCTCACATAGCAACATGAGAGACATTGCCAAACAGATATAAACAGCTAACTGAAGAAGAGGAACAATCACAGGTGCTTTTACAAGCTCCCAGATCATACCTAGTTGGCCTGTGATCTCCATTCTCACGCCGTCAAATGTCTCCGGCAACACAAACTTTGGAGTACTAACTGTATCACCATCCATTTTTCCTTCTCTTTCTCTTACACTGGAAACAATGGTGGTTTTCTTTCTCTCTCTAAAAGTGTTTGTGAAGAGGAAGGAGAGAGAGGGGAGATTCGCCTTGAGAAAAAATGGAGGCTTTTTCTCTCTCTACAGTTCTAGAGAGAGAAAACTTAGGAAGGGAGAGAGGAGAAAGGAAATGTGAGTTAAGAGAGAAGAGGAGGAGAAGGATAAACCAGGAATATAAATGGGGAAATTTGGTTTTTTTACTTTAATAATTTAGTTATTTTCCCTTTTGTAAGATATTTTTTCTTTTATTGATTGAATTATTAGTAGGTTTTTACAGATGTATTAAATGTAATAAAAAAAATACTAAAACCCAATGTCGTTTGATATGTGAGGTTTTGTTACAGTTAAAGAAGTTGTGGTCATAAGAAGAGAAGATTTTTGGTTCTTCAGATTTTCTGGGTTTTGTTATTTTCAGAATCTGTGCACTGCCAATGAGAGCAAACTGGAAGAGAGAGATAGATTTTTCTTGATTTTGTCATTGCAATGATTTCTATTTTTTTTTGTAACAATGAATAATGATTAACAATTTGATGAAAGTCTTAACATTTTACCATTTATAGAATTTTTTCTTTTTGCAGCTTTTCACATTTTTCTCGATATCTTTTTAACAGTACTTATCTTAAGTCAACTTTTGAAAACACACATTTTTTTGTCATTTCTTTTTGTTTTTGTATGTTTGTAAACGACGATTAAGATATGTATAATACCGATCTATAATCCTAATATCAAATTCCAGATTTCAACACACAAAAATACACGTTTCTGTAGAATATTGTATCAATAAAAATTAGAGAAATAGACATAAACATTTAACTTAGTGGCAAATATATTTAACTTCTTAACCAAATATATTTGTCCGTATGTTTTATGTCAACCCAAAGAATTTCACTTATAGTGCTGAAAGAATTGTTCGTAATTTATTCATACATTTTCAACACAGTTGTAAAATTATCATTCACTATCAAAAAAATTTTATTGGCCTTATTCAATTTACTGACTAGAAATCTCGTTTTCACAATTAGACAGTATTTTTAAAGAATGTAATTAAGAAATAAATCATAAATATTAGTAAGTTACGTGCCCGCTTATGGAACGTTAACATTACAAATTTGTATTGATTCACATTTAAGAAGAAAATGAGGATGCTTAGAAAGATATAATCAAATAAGGTAAATTTCTAAGCATATACCATTACCATACTTTTCTAACTTTTGAACAGCCAATAAGGCAATAAATATGGAGATATTAACAATGATTTTAAATTAGGAGAATTTAACATTGTGAATATGTTAAATGATCGATACATAGAAAACATATGCTTTTAAGATTATATTAAATTTCAAAACCTCCGTCAAATTTATCGGGTCCGCTGACCACTAAGTCTTCCGGTGAATTGTTGTGGTGACCTCGATCCACCTTATTCTCAAATCTTCAGATATGGAACCTTTTAGTGGCTAGATGGCGAGTTTTTACCTCTGTTTTGAAGTCGCTGTGGGTTTTCCGACGTACTAAAACTCTTTTCTTCGGCGAGATCTCTCTACCAAGAAGTTCATGCAGCAAACTGAGACTCTTCGCTCAACTCACGTCTCTGGCTGTAGATCGACTTTCGTCTGTCGTTCCTCGCCGCCAAAGACAATGCGGTTTGCTTGCCTCTTCTCAAAGCTCCGTCAGACTCGACTCTGTGTCGACGAGGAGCCACTACATCGAACATGACCGGGAATATGGAAGTATGAGCATACTTTTCGAACCTATCCACTCTGACGTCTCAGATTTCTTCCACCGTCGGTGAGATCGAAGTATATGGCGGTATTCTGGTTTCCGAACCCTAATTGAAGACATATTTCCTTGTTTCAGTGGTAATGAGCTTCTTTGCCCCAAAATGTTCAATCTTATCTTTTGGAGAAACCCGTCCAATCTTATAGGCTTTTTGCTTTAAATTTGTGTTATTTAGCTTAGTAAGCCTGTGTATTTCGAAGCCCAAATTGTATGATCCATTTGATGTTTGAATGAAATGCATATTTTTTAGACAAAAAAATCAATATATAGAAAATGTATAGTGTAAAATAACATGATATATTTGCGTAACATCTCTATATTTGTTATATGGCTATGATTTCTTTTATGTCATTAGTTGGATCATTACAACCACCACATTGAAAAGAATTCATCTTATGACTTTTTTTTAAACTTTATTAGACCATAATTTAAAAAATTAATTAATTATGGCTGACCAGATTTTAAAGCTTAAATAATTTTTAGGTATGCAAAATTATAGATATATAGTCATATAAACAAAACAAAAAGATGTTTAAGTCTGTAATCTTGAAACCATCAACGTTCACTATGAGGTAAAGGCACGTATCTAACCATAAATTATAATACATAATCCATATTATCGTTATGTGATTATTTTGAGTTAATTTGATCAGATCTCATATGCTTTATAATCATGTCTCTAAATATTGTTTGGTATCTTAAACTGAAAGTTTTGATACTTTGAACAAATCATTACATTAGAAAGAATCCAATTTGTATCTCCTATTAAAAGAGCTAGACCTTTTATCAATGTTAAATTTGATATAGTTCATTAATTCTTCATACTAAATCCAAATTTGGTCGGCAATGCTCAATAGTTATCAACTTGTATTTTAAAGACATATGTCAAATATGAAAAGGAAAAAAACGATCAATTACACAATTTACATGAGATTGCTTCACTATTAGGAAATTTATTTTTTGTCAATAATTAAATAGCTTAAAATAAAATAAGATAAGATAAGTTTAATAACAATAATTACAGTTTTTTTTGTCAAATATATAATTTACCAAATACAGTATTTAATATACTTAAAATATGATATAGAATTATAAAAATGATCAATTACATAATTTACATAAGATTGCTCACTCTTATTCAGAATCAAGTTTCATGCAATTTTTTTTTCTCAAACAATTGGATCGATAAAGATCGTTCCGTAGCTAAATTGCTTCAACTGAAATGAGATCAAATAAATTAAACTACAATTGTATTTTTTTGTCAAAAATATAATTTACAAAATACAGTATTTCATATACTTTAAAAAAATAATAAATAAGCTCTATATAAGCTAAAATAAAACTGGGAGAATTCATTTTTCAGGAGAATATGTAATGGATAACGTAAAAACTTATCATAATAGTTACTGGACCTAATCTAAAATCGAGCCTACCGTTCTAAAAATAATGACAATTTTGACACAACAATTTTCTTATCACAAATAAGAAAAGAAAATCGAAGAAGCCTTATTCTCTCTCCCTCCTTCAACTAGTATGTTTGCCTCTAAAGGAAAAAAGCAAGTCATTTTCTCTTTTTTTTTTCTCAATTCCCTAGATTCTTAACTATGTGTCTCATACACTCTCAATCCATAAGTTTTTTTTTTGTTTTTTTTTTGAACTTCTTATAACTTCCAACACCCATCGTGTCTCGCTGTTATCAACAGAAGAGGTAGGGAGTTGTTATCTGTTCATATATGTAGCACTATATTTAACCGATATCCATAAAGGTATGGTCAATCTCGACTGCAAGGTCCTATTTTGGTTTATAAATTTCTGGATTAGGAACCAATAAACTCATGGCTCACCGTCTTTAACTTATAGTGTTTGATTTTTGGTTGTGGTATGGGCTCAGTGCTCAAGGTTGCTTTTTTTTGTCAACATTGGGCCACATATGGTCGGTCCATTAGCCAAATTTTTGCAAATGCAAACGGAGGGACTCGATTCCAGGATGTTCAAGTGTGCATGCCTCTTGTAGACTTACCACTTGCTGCTCAAGGTTGCTTAGAAAGTAAAAACTTGTGATTTATATAATTTATTGTGTTTAATTTGTCTGATTTTTATTTTGCTCTAAAGATTAGATGTGCTCTAGACATTAGATGTAGTCCTGATTAAGTTTTGGCGATAGCTGATTGTTAGTGTTATGAATTACATAATACCTTATTAATGTGGTGGTAAACTGAATTTAAAATATGAGGTTTATTTAGGCATAAATATGAACAATCTATAGAAAAAGAGCACAAAGTTTTTGAGGTTAACATGGCTATATGATCTCCATTTTTAATCTCTGTGACCTTTTTGTTTGATTTCTAGGTGTGGTATGAGTTTTGGTGTTCTTCGTTGGTGAGTTTAAGCAGCAAGTTTTTCAATTTCTTTCCAATGATATATGCAAAACTTTTATTTGCATTTTACATTCCACTATGTGAGTGATTTTATAGGTCTTTGGGTAAGATTGTTGTTGGGGGTGTGAAATAGAACATAATTTTTGAAGTTTTTGTTATGATTTGAACAGTGTAACTGGCATAACCGGTGTTTAATTCTATTTTACACATAAATTCCAAATATTTGTGCTTGCTTCTACACTGGATAACTGTGTGTCTGTTGTTTTGGTTTCTGTTCTCTCTCTTTTGGTTTCTGTCTATTTAGAATTGTAATCAGCGTTTTTAGGCAGTCAGTTGATGTCATTCTCACGAATGTCAAACTTACATGCCTTGCTATCCACAAAAATCATTACATCAATGCAGATAAAAATCATGTTATTATTTAAATATTTGGTCAAACGCCCAGAAAATTAACCTGGAAGTGCAAGAAAATGTTTAATGTTATATTCAAAAAAAAAATTGTTCCCGTTAAAAAAATTAAGTTACGGCTAAATAAAATTGATAATTTTTATGATCTGATTTACAGTTTAACGTCCAATCCATCATATAACCGGAATGTGATGTCCCGAAGATGAAGACTTGATGTGATCCCATGAAGAAACCGATGAGAAGGTCGATCACATGCTGCATATGATTTAGGAAGGTGCAAAGAGAATGGACAAGGTTGAGTGCCATTTCAAGAGATTATTCTCTGTGTTTGTGCAAAACAGCCTAATGACCATCCACTATTGTGCTTGTTTATATATAATTTACTGTGTAAGCGTGTTTTATTTTATAAACTCTTGTCCTTTATTATCCAGACATCTTTTTTATATTATTTTGCAGCTAACATATACGTTTTGCAGCTAACATTACGTTTGCAGCTAGCAAATAATTTACCATGGACTTTGTATATTTTTCCGATGCAAGACAATGTTTAAAGTTATATGCAAAACATTCTTGTTCCCGTAAAATAATTAATGTGCAATTAAATATATTGTTAATTGTTACGATCTTATTTACATGTTAACATTCCATCATATCATCAGAATATGTTGTCCTCGAAGAAGAAAACATGATGTGGTCTGATGAAGAAACCGCGCGAGAAAGTCAATCACATGTTGTAGATGATTCAGGAAGGTGCAAAGAGATGGATAAGCTTGAGTACCACTGCAAGAGATTTTTCTTCGTGTTTGTGCAATAAAAGTTGTGGTCATCCACTGTTATGCTTATCTATATGTCATGTATTGTGTAAGTGTGTTTCATTTTGTAAACTCCTGTCATTTTTTATCCAGATGTTTTTCACATAATTTTGCAGCTAATATATATGTTTCCAGCTAACATATACGTTTACAACAAACAAATAATTTACCACAGACTTTGTATATTTTTTCCGATTATTACACTTACTGATAACTTACAAAGGGATTTCTTAACTCGAGATGCGATATTCAATACATATAAGGAGAACAAACAAGGTTTTTGTTACATTCTTAGGTAAATTAACAAAACTGATGAATTAGAAATCAAACGACATAAAATAACTAAAAAGTCGCAAACTAGTAAACTAATTTTGTACAAACACAAAAATTGAAAAAACAAAAATAGGGATTTGCATATGAAATGAACCCTAGTTTTGGAAAAACTAGTTGTCGGTTAAGATTATAGTTATAGGATAATATAATAGTTATTGGTAAAATCATCTTCATCTTCTTCATGAGTGTTTAAAGCTAATCTGAAATCCTATATGGCTATTGTTGAAAATTTTAAAAGTTGTAACAAATTTACAAAATAAAAATTATCAAGAGTTAGAATCCTAATAAACAATGATGAAATAAAAACCTACAAAACAAGAGTTAGAATTCCTAATAAACTACAAAGCAAAATCTGTCATTACCAAATTAATTTTCAGATCATGAAATATTTTCAAATCAAATGATCCAATACCAATATTCTTTTTGTCAGAAAACCAATATTCTTCATTGCAAATTTTTGGCAACCATTGCTTCACACTTGCAAAGAAAATCTGCTATGTATCTTCCATTTAAAGTACATGTTTTCTTTAGGAAGCAAGTTGGAGAAGGTGAGCCATCGATTTTTGTGGTGGGCTACTAGAAGAGAAGATAGGGTTTTACTTTTTTAGGAGTCATTTTGTATTTGTTCACCTTAGCTCCACTGCTATTCACCTAATTTTGAAAACCATGTGACATTTACCTTAATTAATTTTTTAGAATTATGATATTCATTTAATTTACTATTTTTGACTAATAGGTCAAATATGTTGTTTAACTTGAAATAATAATAATAATAATAATAATAATATAATAATAATAATAATAATAATAATAATATAATAATAATAATAATAATAATAATAATAATAATAATAATAATAATAATAATAATAATAATAATAATAATAATAGGGTATTACTTTGACTGCAAGGTCTTATACACTACCACAACTAGGACCAATTCATTTACAAGTGTTGCATTTCCTAATCTGTAATTGCATAACTATTTTACTAATCACTATTTTGATCGGACTTTTACTCCATATGTCAGGTGACCTATTAACTGCTTTTCACGATAAATTGTCTATTTCGTTCTGAATTTTATGTTTCTTTTTTGTTAACAAATTTACATAACACGAAATTCTTTCAATAATATTATTAGAAAGTGGCTCAACTGTGCAAAATCTCGTGTTTGAGGTATGACCTATTTTATTATTCATTTCTAAATGTCTTTTTTTAATGGAATTAGTCACTCCCTGTTTAACAAAACAGAGTTCTAATTATTCGCTTACATAATGTGCCATGCGGTAAGTCTATTTAAAAGAACGTATTTGCATAATTCGGGATCGATTGTTCTGGTTTACA